>JAUELC010137982.1:0-11383 GCA_031471745.1 Cryptochiton stelleri
GCAGAAGCTGATGCTTTGCACAAATAGAGGTGGTAGACCAACAACTTCCTGCCTCATTAGAGGTGGCAAACCAACAATTTGCGGCCGGCGTATACTCCATCCATTCACCGGTGCTCTATTTTTAGTGAGTTATATCCCTGGTTATGACATTTGTCATCAAGTTAGGACTCTTTTTTCATACAATACTTGTACATTTTTCGCAAAGTTATGACCAATAGAACGTAGAAAAGATTTAAATTTTCCACACTGTTTTATGTAACGTTTTAGTTTCCTTGGATTACACTAGCATTTTGCATCTTCTAATAAAAACTTACATATCAAGTTTGAGTTTCACCCAATTTGGTCTATTTTTTGCATTATTATTTCCTTTCAAATTACAAGCGGCTTTCAAAAGTTTGTAACAAGAAAACATGAGGTGGAACAGTAGGTGACTAATGTATTGCCCTCAATACTGTGTCTTGTTATTTTGGATGTATTGCGCAAGAGAATTCCATCTCAGTATTGTGGATTAATGGGTAAGTCAATTTGATTTTATTATTGTGGATAAATGGGTTAGACAGAATTCCATCTCAGTATTGTGTATTAATGGGTAAGTCAATTTGATTTTATTATTGTGGATTAATGGGTTAAACAATTTTATTTTATTATTGTGGATTAATGGGTAAGACAATCTTATCTCATTATTGTGGATTGATGGGTAATACAATTTGATTTTATTATTGTGGATTAATGGGTAAGACGATACGATTTTATTATTGTGGATTAATGAGTAAGACAATTTGATCTCATTATTGTGGATTAATGGATAAGACAATCTTATCTCATTATTGTGGATTATTGGGTAAGATAATTTGATCTTAAATTACTGTGGATTATTGGGTAAGACAATTTGATCTCATTATTGTGGTAATGGGTAAGACAATCTGATCTCAGTATTGTGGATTAATGGATGGGACAACTTTATCTCATTATTGTGGATTATTGGGTAAGTCAATTTTATCTCATTATTGTGGATTATTGGGTAAGAGAATTTGATTTCTTTATTTTTAATTATTGGGTAAGACAATTGGATCTTATTATTGTGGATTAATGGGTAAGATGGCTTGATCTTATTTTTGTGGATTAATGGGGTACGATAGTTTATATCATTATTGTGGATTAATGGATAGGTTAGTTTTATCTCATTATTTTGAAGCGGGCGGTTGGAGGGAGCTTCATTTTGCTCTGGTGCTCTTAGAGCCAAGGGGCAACGAGAAGCTGTTGTGGCGTCCTGTAATGTCCTGTGATTGTCTTGTGTCTTGTCATTGTTTGTTGTCAGGGGTGGTTTCCTTCACCCATTGGGCTGGCACGTCGTCATATGAGTGAAATAACCTTAAGAACGGCGTAAAACCCCAATCAAACAAACAAACAAACATTATTGTGCATTAATGGATAGTTGAGTTTTATCTCATTAAAGTGGATTAATGGGTAGGACAGTTTTAAGTCATTATTATGGATTATTGGGTAAGACAATTTTATCTCATTATTGTAGATTAATGGGTAAGATAGTTTTATCTCGTCATTATGGATTAATATAGTTTTATCTCATTATTGTAGATTAATGGGTAAGATAGTTTTATCTCATTATTATGGATTATTGGGTAAGATAGTTTTATCTCATTATTGTTGATTAATGGGTAAGATAGTTTTATCTCATTATCATGGATTAATGGGTAAGATAGTTTTATCTCATTATCATGGATTAATGGGTAAGATACATGTACTGTAGTTTTATCTCATTATTGTGGGCTGCTTCCATGGGTCATATGAGTTACATCAGTTAAATGAAATACTTTCCGAAGTTCCTCCTACCAATGTGGTTCATGAGTTTGAGTACACTTAATAAAGCCACATTCAGTATATATAAAAAATTACTTTCATATGTGTGAAAATAGCATTTGGTATATGTGAAAATAACATCCATATGTGTGAAAATAACATTCATATGTGTGAAAATTACATTCATATGGGTGAAAATAACATTTGGTATATGTGAATATAACATTCATAAGTGTGAAAATAACATTCATAGGTGTGAAAATAAAATACATATGTGTGAAAATTATATTCATATGTGTGAAAATAACATTTGGTATATGTGAAAATAACATTCATATGTTGATTAAATTAATATGTGTGAAAAATACATTCGGTATATGTGAAAATTACATTCAGTATGTGTGAAAATTACATTCAGTATGTGTGGAAATGACATTAAATACATGTATGTATGAAAACTACAGGGAAAATTACATCAAGTATACGTGAAAATTACATTCAGTATATGTGAAAATTACGTTCAGCATATGTGAAAATAACATTCAGTATATGTGAACATTACATTCAGTATATGTGAAAATAACATTCAGTAAATGTGAAAATTACATTCAGTATATGTGAAAATTACATTCAGTATATGTCAAAATTTCATTCAGTATTTGTGAAAATGCCATCCAGTATATGTGAAAATTACATTCAGTATGTGTGAAAATTACATTCAGTATGTGTGAAAGTTACAGGGATAATCACATCCATTATATGTGAAAATTACAGGGAAAATTACATCCAGTATATGTGAAAATTACATTCAGTATATGTGAAAATTACGTTCAGTATACATGTATGTAAAAATTACATTTGGTATATGTGAAAATAACATTCAGTATATGTGAAAATAACATTCAGCATACAGTATGTGAAAATAACAGTTGGGATATTTGAAAATAACAGTTGGGATATGTGAAAATAACATTTGGGATATGTGAAAATAACATTCGGTACATATATGTGAAAATAACATTCGGTATATGGGAAAATTACATTTAGTAATGTGATATTAACATTCAGTTTATGTGAAAATTATATTCAGTATATGTGAAAATAACATTGGCCATTTGGGTACATGTATATGTGAAAATTACATTCATTTGTGTGAAACTTATATTATATATGTGAAATTACCTTAAAATGGTGTAAAACATCAAACAAACTAATGAATCTACATGTAATTATATTGGTACCATTTCTAAGACCCTTTGACTAAGGGCAAAATGTTTTGAGCTTTATAAGTCATGCTTGTCTTTACTCACCACTGGGCGGGTGGTTGGTGGAAGCTTCGTGTTGCCCTGATGCTCTCAGAGCTAAGGGGCAACAATAAGCTGTTGTAGTGTATGTTATGTCCTGTGATTGTCTTCTATCTTGTCATTGTTTATTGCCAGTTATGTCGAGGGTGGTTTCCTTCACCCATTGGGCTGGCATGCCGTCATGTAAGTGAAATAACCTTAAATACGGCGTAAAACCCCAATCAATCAATCAAACAAACAAACAAAACTAAGCACTGGAGGAACATTATTTTTCCAACAGAGCAAAAAAACACTTCGCATTTTATGGTTGTGTTAGTGTGGGTATTCACTGCTGGAGTAGACCTACACCAATTAATACATCAATCAAAGATGTACCTTGACCAATGTTAAAAATATGAATCTCTTTGAGCGAACATTTTGCAGTGGCTTCGATATTCGCAAGGTACATGTAGTTTTGTTTCCGAGTTTTCTGCTTGGTTTCCCACCAAAACACCAGTGGCGAAAGACTACATGTACATACTCAAGTGAAATACAACATACAGCACCAAGTGGGTAATAAAGGGTTTTTAGATGATTTAGCAAACAAACAGTACATCTTAAATTATAATCTGTCTTTGTTGTTGTTTGACAGAGTTGTGAGAACAGGGTTCAGGAAGCCACTTGAAGAAAGTGATCTGTGGAATTTGAACCCCAGAGACCAAGGTGTTCACTTTATTCCACAGTTTGAACAGGCCTGGAGTAAAGAAGTTCACAGAGTCCAGCAATTAGAGTACGTCATGGAAGCGGTCAAGTAGAACTAGTCCTCTGAATCAGGGCACTGTGTTGTATAAAGTATTCACTGTTGAATGCTGTCAGTAGAACTAAAAGAACATTCATTTTTTAAGCAGAGCATAACACTTCACATAATTTGTGTGGTTGTGTAAGTGTTGCTGTGTACAGTTTGAGTACACTGCAGTCATATAAAGTGAAATACTCTTGGGTATGGTGTAAAACACCAATCAAACAAACAATGAAGTAGAAGTTAAGCTAATTTACAATTCAACAAACTTTAAAAAGAGTTGTCCTGAAAGTGTCTTTAAGCTGAACGTTATTTATAACATAAACAAACCCCAAATTACACAGAAAGTTTTGAACATGGAAATGACAATTTTTGGTTAATTACCAGTTTTATTTTCCCACTCTTATTATCACTCTATATGAATTAAACTAGCAGTGGGATTTGTGGGCGGTTGGTGGGAGCAACATAAAGTTGATCTGTTCTGTCATCTAGCACTGTAAATTTGTTAAACATCTTGTGGTATTGCATCATGTGTTGTGCTCTGTACTTGTACATGTATCTTGTCATTGTTTGTTGCCAGTGATGTCATTGGGCTGTCACACCTTCATATATGTGAAATAACTTTAAGTACAACGGAAAGCCCAAATCAAACAAACTGATTTCTATTGTTTCTCAGATTATTGAACAAAAGGCACTCACTATTTTCTTTTGTTTCTCAGATTATTGAACAAAAGGCACTCACGATTTTCCATTGTTTCTCAGATTATTGAACAAAAGGCACTCACGATTTTCTTTTGTTTCTCAGATTGTTGAAGGAAAGGCTCTCACAATTTTCTATTGTTTCTCAGATTATTGAACAAAAGGCACTAATGTTTTTCTATTGTTTCTCACATTGTTGAACAAAAGGCACTCACGATTTTCTATTGTTTCTCAGATTGTTGAATAAAAGGCACTCACGATTTTCTATTGTTTCTCAGATTGTTGAAGGAAAGGCTCTCACAATTTTTCTTTTGTTTCTCAGATTTTTTAAAGAAAGACACTCACAAGTTTCTTTTGTTTCTCAGATTGTTGAAGGAAAGGCACTCACGATTTTCTTTTGTTTCTCAGATTGTTGAATGCAACGTACTCACGATCTTCTATTGTTTCTCCGATTATTGAATGAAAGGCACGATTTTCTTTTGTTTCTCCGATTGTTGAATGCAACGTACTCACGATCTTCTTTTGTTTCTCCGATAGTTGAATGAAAGGCACGATTTTCTTTTGTTTCTCACATTGTTGAATGAAACGTACTCACGATCTTCTTTTGTTTCTCCGATTATTGAATGAAAGGCACTATATCCTATTGTTTCTCAGATTGTTGAAGGAAAGCCACTGACAATTTTCTTTTGTTTCTCAGAATGTTGAATGAAAGGCATTCATGATTTTCTTTTGTTTCTCCGATTGTTGAATGAAAGGCACTCACGATTTTCTTTTGTTTCTCCGATTGTTGAATGAAAGGCACTCACGATTTTCTTTTGTTTCCCAGATTGTTCAAAGAACGGCACTCACCCTCAGCTCACTATATACACTCTAGCAAACACAACCTTGAAGAGAAGACGCCGCTGCTGAATGGGTCTACTCCTTCTACGGAGATCTTTATAAAGAATGGCAAATATGGGAGTCAAAAAGACTATGCCAAGAAAGAGAAAAAAGGGGCATCCCTTCTCAAAGTTTTGGCAAAGAGATTTTTACCCTCACTAGTTCTCTCCTGGGCCTGTAAATTCATCTATGATTTACTTCAATTTGTCAGTCCTATGGTTCTAGAGTGAGTATAATACCTATTTTATCAATAGATCCAAGTCTTGCTCGGGATATTTTGGCACAGTGTTGTCAACTAACACTTAATGTTGATGTCCATGAAGAGGATTACAAATATATAAAAAAAAAAAAGGATGTTGGACTTGTATGTTCATGTCAGGAACAGAATTGTTAAGTTATGACTTAATTTTTACGGCTATGCTTAATTTTTTTTTAGCATTTACTTAACCCTAAGTCTGCAATGTACTGCTGTTCCTCCTTCGATGTACTCACACATGTCCAAGTCTCCCAGTGGACCTCATGTATAGGAGGGAGTCGCACGAGATGATTCATATGAGTGAAATATCCTTGAGTACGGCATTAAACACTAATCTAACAAACAAACAAACCTTTACGCTTAACCTAATAATTGATGCCATGGAAGGCTGACCAGGTTCCTTCAAATTCTAACCTGCATACATGTAACTAGCAGAGTATAAACTGGCAAACACTGGTTGATGTCTTTACTTAATAGCACTGGAGGAACAATATTTTTCCAACATAGTAAAGCACATGACATGTTATGGATCTGTTATTGTGGCTATTTACTGTTAGAGTACACTGCTGTCATATATACAGGGATGGGAATTTTTCCACGGAATTCATGGTGCCCAAGGCCGATTGCGTGAATCGTGCAAATTCGATGAAAAAAAAATAGGAGGGTATAGGTTTATTGCATCTCAGTCAGTTCTTGTTGCGACCTTGCCCACATAGCAGGGATCCTAATCAGATACTTCAAAATTACTTATCTATAACGCTATAAATAGCTTATAAATGGTACATTTTATCCGCTTCCAATCGTAGATTACTCGTCTTTCAACTTGCATATTTATTTTCGCGTAAACATGCCATCCATGGCAATTGAGCTCACTCTAGCATTACCAGCGTTCCTCTACAAAACATGTAACACAAGCCTCCCTGATATACCCTTAAGAGCTTCATGTTGCCCTTGTGCTCTCAGAGCTAAGGGACACGTGAAGTTATTGTGGCATCCTGAAATGTTCTGTGCTTGTCTTGTTTTTTGTCATTGTTTGTTTCCAGTGGCGTAGGGGGTGGTTTCCTTCATCCATTGTGCTGGCACGCCGTCCTTTAAGTGAAATAACCTTACGTACGGCGTAAAACCCCAATCAAACAAACAAACAAACAAACCCTTAAGCACGGCATTAAACACTAATCAATCAATGAATCAATCAATGAATCAATCTACAAGAAATGTTTAGTTACCTTCCTAGATATCGTCCAATTTCAAATTGAGTTTTTTTCGTGAAAGTTTTTAATATATCGGTCTGGGAAAAGGTAAATGTTGAATATTGAAGAAAAAAATATAATGTATAAATTAATCTACACGCCTGTTGCCGGCCCGTACATTCAACGTCCTTAAACCCTTGATTATAAACACGAGGATGTAGTCAAGGAGGCTGGTTAACTCACGATAAATCATCTATGAACACTAACATACTTATAGCATCAACATTTCAACAAACAGTAATTCATCATAAATTGGATAAATAATAATAAAACATGTGAAAACTGTCTGGTGATCTAAGTCGTGTCTTCAGGCTCATTAGCTGGCCGTGCTAATCCGTAGAAGGAATACATAGAAAGTATTCAGACTATTTTAAAGGAAAGATATTGTAGGAGAAATCATCCTTGAATTAGGTTTGTATTATTAAATCTATAACATTGTTTATCTGATTTCCAGGTTACTGATTGGATTCACAGAAGATAAATCTATACAGAATTGGAAGGGCTATATCTATGCCTTTGCCCTCCTGGGCACCGCTGTTATTCAGTCCTGTTTTTACCATCAGCAGTTTCATATTGGAATGACACTTGGTATGAGGATAAAGGCTGCTGTCATCGCCGCCGTATATAAGAAGGTAATATTGAAATGAAACCGGAGTCATTTATACGCAGCCTTCTTTTACCCCTCGGCCAATAATGAGCGTACGGGCATTGTTGTGGCCATGTACGTCCGTCCGTCCGTTTGTGACATGGTATTTGTGTTATTCTACTTTTTTTGGCATGTTACAGTCTGGGTAGAATTCACTTTCCATGATAGGATTAAAGATTACGGTTTGTTGAAGGGAATGGTACATGTATTTTCATATTTACACAGTAATTTTAACTGAAGGGATCGTTTTAAAACTCTTAAAGAGGCTAATAGTCATGCTTACAAAATGAACTAAGCACAAGAGTAACCTTATTTTTCCAACAAAACAAAACACTTGACATTTGATGGTTGTGCTGTTATTGCTATTAGAGTTACTGTTGGAGTACACTGCCGTTATATTAGTGAAATATCCTTGAGCGTAATTTTGACATTCCCTGTTAGCAAAAACATTTTTCTGTGTCAGGAAATAAAGTATTGCTTAAATCTGACAAATACATTTGTACATGTAGTATGGAGGGATTGTAAACACTGCTGATATTCGAAGCAGTCCTTAAGTACGGCGTAAGACCCCAATCAAACAAAATCGAAGCAGCCAGCCGTGAATGGTTGGCTCGGTAAGCCGGCTCCATACACAGTTAAATCCACTCACTGTCTCGAGTTGCCTAACTTAATGCTATCCTTGTAATACCCTTATCAAACCTGGCCTATTTTGCATGGAAATGTGATTTTTCATTTAAACACACATCTTGTAGATGAAAGTTTCAGATGGTTTTTTTTTCTCTACCGTCTGTGAAACGAGTGGAGTTCACTGTGTATCAGGTAAAACACTTACTTCTCTACCGTCTGTGAAACGAGTGGAGTTCACTGTGTATCAGGTAAAACACTTACGCCTCACTGACTCAACTTTCATCGGAGTTTCCAATCCCTCCAATACTATATCCCAGTTTAAATCTAGTAAATGAATAAATATATAATCGAGTCACAAACAACTATATGTACAAATAAGTATTGATAAGATAGGTTGTGAAGAATATACTAAATATTTTCGATTTTATGTTTCTTTGTTTTTCAGGCCTTGACAATGAACAGTGAAGCTCGTAAGACATCGACAGTAGGTGAGATAGTAAACCTAATGTCTGTAGACGCCCAGCGGTTACAAGACATCACCGGGTACCTATGGATGTTGTGGTCTGCACCCTTACAGATTAGTCTAGCCCTTTACCTCCTTTATGGCACCATGGGAAGCTCAATCTTCGCCGGCCTCGCCATCATGCTTCTCATGTTACCAATTAATGCTGTAATCGCCGTCAAAACAAGAAAACTACAAGTCGCCCTAATGAAACTCAAAGATACAAGAATCAAATTAATGAATGAAGTCCTCAATGGTGTTAAGGTATTATTGTGTCTTAACATTACCATTCTACAATTCAAACCGTTTAAATTCTTAAGCTTAAATCAAGCTTGATTTAATTCTAAAGCTGTAATAACCGAGAGGATTTTCTTAGGGTTTCAACCGTTTGTGCAGAAAAAAAAGTGTTTAGAATAGATTTTTCAAGAAT
The DNA here is from genome assembly GCA_031471745.1 of Cryptochiton stelleri. Classification (NCBI taxonomy): domain Eukaryota; kingdom Metazoa; phylum Mollusca; class Polyplacophora; order Chitonida; family Mopaliidae; genus Cryptochiton; species Cryptochiton stelleri. The sequence goes on from JAUELC010137982.1 coordinate 9,190, forward strand.
TTTTCTATTTTTTGTTGTTGTCTGTTGCCTGTTATTTTATAAAGTAAGCTTTTACATCTACTGGGACTGGATTGCATGGTCATCATTCAAAATCAGCTGTCAACCACTAAACAAACCCAATCAAGTCATTTCCTATTATATGTGGGGGATTGATGGGAGCTTCCTGTACCTTGGTGCTCTCTGAGCTAAGGGGCAACACGAAACTTTTCTGGCGTTTTGTTATGTCCTGTGATTGGGCTGGCACGCCGTCATGTAACAAACAAATCAATTCATTTCCCATTATATGTCGGGGATTGATGGGAGCTTCCTGTACCTTGGTGCTCTCTGAGCTAAGGGGCAACACGAAGCTGATTTGCTGCGGCGTCTTACGCTGTTAATTTGCATATGTCCTGTTTTGTCCTGTGGTTGTCTTGCATCTTGTCATTGTTTGTTGCCAGTGGCGTCAGGGTGGTTTCCTTCGCCCATTGGGCTGGCGCGCCATCATGTGAGTGAAATAACCTTAAAAACGGCATTAACCCCTAAACAAACAAATACAAAATTATTTTGCCGTTACATAACTCTATATTTTAAGTAAGGTGTAGAACCCCTATCCAATGGAACAACCAGTCTTATTATTGGGGTTGATCATTTCAGGTATTAAAGCTGTATGCCTGGGAGTTGTCATTTCAAGAGAAGATTCTAGCCATAAGGAATCAAGAGTTAGCTGTCCTTAAGAAAACTGCCTACCTTGGAGCCTTCAGTACATTCGCATGGACCTGTGCTCCTTTTATGGTAAAAGCATTTTGTTTTTATTCATTCTCTTATTTATTCCTTCAGCTAACGTAAACGGACATGCACTTATCTGGCCTAAATTTTCAGAAATACCGTATAACAAGAAATGTATGAAATTTTGATAAAATAATAATACGGTTAATTTCATGGGATTAATAATTATTAAATTTGGTTAACAGCTATTAAAAAAAATGTTTACCATAATATTTATAATTAGATTAATGATCCCGTTTCATTACAAACTATACATCAAGAAAATATTTTTCGGCAAATTTGCAATTGGTAAGAAGTAACAAGAAAGTCCTTTCTACAAATATTGAAAATATTAATATAATGCAGAACTTGACATTTTTATCAAATTTTGAGCTGCCATTTTTATTAGGTAACCCTGGCAACGTTTGCAACATATGTACTAACATCAGAAGACCATCGTCTGGACTCTTCAAAAGCTTTTGTGGCGCTTTCTCTCTTCAACATCCTGAGTATGCCCATCAATTTACTTCCCATGCTCGTCTCCTATGTTGTACAGGTAGGTCATTAGCTAATTAATTAGAGCAATTATTCATTTAATTAACATTTATCTGTTCCTCCTCAAGTTACGATTGCAACATTCACAACATAATTATGTCTTGTTGTCTGATGACCCCATACTGACCGCCACTGTTGCCTTTGCCTCTGTTGCGCTTTTCAATAGTTTGCGTTCGCCGCTAAATACTCTGCCAACTATTATTGCTTCGTTCATTCAGGTAAGAGATGTATGTGTACGTCTGTCTGTGTGTCTGTCCACCAGCAAACCTCTGTCCAGTTCCAGCACACCAAGACTTCCCCGGCATGACAGACGATTGATCAAAACAGATCATCTTAAACTTCAGCGCATGCCACGGCTCCCATCCTTTACAAACTGCTTCAGCTCATCAGGGAAAGTGAAACGAATTCACATTCAGCTGATGGATATATGTTGGATCCTATTTCTAACTTGCTATTATTAATTTTCATGTCATTTTCTGTGCGTGATTTGGGAAGCTTCCAAGGGTTCCGGGAGTAGTCATGCTGACTTTACTTAGCACTGGAGGGAGTAGTCATGCTGACTTTACTTAGCACTGGAGAGAGTCGTCATGCTGTCTTTACTTAGCACTGAAGGGAGTAGTCATGCTGTCTTTACTTAGCACTGGAGGAGTAGTCATGCTGTCTTTACTTAGCACTGAAGGGAGTAGTCATGCTGTCTTTACTTTGAACTGGAGGGAGTAGTCACATTGTCTTTATTTAGCACTGGAGGGATAGTCATGCTGTCTTTACTTAGCACTGGAGGGAGTAGTCATGCTGTCTTTACTTAGCACTGGAGGGAGTAGTCATGCTGTCTTTACTTAGCACTGGAGGGAGTAGTCATGCTGTCTTTACTTAGCACTGGAGGGAGTAGTCATGC
>JAUELC010138093.1:0-11382 GCA_031471745.1 Cryptochiton stelleri
GACCATTGCTGCGACGACATTTACCCCATCAACAATTGTCTCTAGGGATAGTACCCAATACAGCAAACCAATATTGGGGTCGGAGCAATTGTCACCGGATCAATTGTCGCCGGAGCAATTGTCACCGGAACAATTGTCGCTGGATAATTTGTGGTCGGAACAATTGTCGTCGAAGCTTGAATCTCATCCCAATGTATACGACAAGTGACATTCACAGTGATTCACCACAATTCACTTGAAACACCACATAGGATATTTGGTTATCATCTTCTAAATCCATATCTTTAAAATACGTCTCTATAATATTACAGTACATGGTATAACCTTTAATTTTGCACAAGGGATTAGATTAGTGATAGAACTGTTTTCTTGAATCTCATATATAGTTAACATGTTTCTTTCCAGGGTCAAATAAAGGTGGTCGCTTTTCTACTGGCGACATGAATTGGTTTATGTAAACACTTTGGCCATTCTTACACATCCGTTTTTGTTGTTTTTCACTTCATCTGAAAATAATTAATTTTGTATGTGCTTCAAAATTGTCCATGCACTGTTTATTGGTGTTTTAATTTGAGTCCTATGAGTGGAACTAATCCAGTTTATAGATTATTGTCATTTGTTACTAGCAACGTAGCTTTTCTGAAAGTAACCCTACTTGTGAGGACACCATTGTTAGGCTTTTGAATAAATATATCCAGAAAGAGGAGACAATCATCAGTGATTCCTTCTTCACGCGAAATGATGCTTATTAGAACTGATTACATACTTCAAGACTTTTATAGCATAAGATCTCAAATTAAAAGCAAGAAACGTGTCATCAATGTGTCATCTTTTGTGTCATGTTTATATATTCTGATATTATAGTGATTTTTCAAAGGGTTTATGTATTTATCTTCAAAATAGTTCATGAACATGCACATCAGCACATGCACAGGAGAACTGTGGGGGGAGACACCTGGAATTTTTGTATTCCAATGTCAGCTGATTTATGGCCTTTAGAAGTTGGGGATGATATTGACAAAATAGTAACTTATGTACGGATGACAACTTCTTCATATATTATTTGGTTATATAAATTATACATAAATTATGACTTCTGACGTAATTTTCAAACCGAGCTCTGTTCGCTTAATTGTTTACAGCTTTTACCCTGTATTTTTAAAGGCCTATTCTCTTCATAATTCAATCGGCTAAATCAATCATTCGATGAATTCGGGTTGTATTCCATAAATAACATTTCGTTCATTAAACTTTGTGTAGCAATATCGATTATCAGAAATATTTTTATAATTTAAAAACATAACGCATTGAATATTTTAAATTTCTTAATACTGTACTATTTCACTATTGAGTGTTTGTTAGTTGATTGATTGATTGATTGATTGATCTGATTGAATCAGAATGATTTACAGTAATGTTCCCTTATTTAAATACAATTTAAAGTAGAAAATATTTCTGATAAATATATTGCTACTTATATAAACTAGAGATTGCCCACGATACCGTTGATTTTTTCTTGACTTCTTTCATAATTCGTCCCCATTTCTTCGGTTTGGATGGTTCTTTGGTTTTCTTGTTTTCATCCACAACTTCGAGTGTAACTGTCTTTTTGTGACCTCCTTTTTCATCTTTTTGACCATCTGCTTCATCTTTCTTAACACCTGAATCATCTCTCTTACCACCTGTCGGTTCAGCTTCTTCTTCTGTAACCTTTTTCGTCTGAGGATTATCTTCCTTCTTTCTGATATAGTTTTGCGCCAAATCCTTTTTCTTGCCTGCATTGTCGTCTGTTTTGGAAGCTGTTATCGCCACTGTTGACTTATCATGTGGCTCTCCCTCGTTTTCCTCCTGCTCTTTTTTTATTGAATTTGTGTCATTTTTATCCGGTGCTGATGCATCTGTTTTACTATTGTGTTTCTTATCAACAGCCGTTCCGTGAGTTGGACTGTTGTCTTTTCCCGGAGCCAGAGCTCCATTTCCGTTGCCAGTTGGGTTTTCACTTTGGGAATCATCGCCCTTCTTATCATTTGCCACATTGGATGTGGATGTCTTATCCACCATTGTCAGCCGATAAGCTGAAGCGCCAGGGGCGGGGCCGGATACGTTGTGAAACCCCTGTTCTGTGGTTACGTCGCCATTACAGAAAATACTATATCCGTTGTGACTTCCATATATACAAACCTAATTCGTTCAGCGTGCGTTAGTGTAATGACGTCATGCGACCACACAAAGAACGATATTCGTAAGCACGTCCGATCTCCGTTGTGGCGTTACATTATTATCGTGGCGTAACAAAATTATGACGCATAAATGGTTCATTAACCATTACGACTTTGAACAAGTGAACAAGGACAAAAAGAATTCTTACAGTTACAGCCATATAAACAATACAGTTCACTGCGCCGCGGTCTCATGATCTTGTATATATATTTAAGCGTCAGTAGGTTTAAATGTCTATTAATTCTGTTTTTAGGTGTAGGCCAACTATAGATTTTCCGTGAATTTTTTTTTTTTTTTTATAACATTGTAGGCCTATAGAGCATACAAACCATTAGTGAATAAACCGGCTGGGACTATAGCCGCCTTGATCATGCTACTCGTCGCAGAATAAACTCAAATTTCTAATTAATTTTTATATAGCCTACATTTCAAATTTCTTTTAGCGTTAATTATCATAATTATTTGTGTAGTGGCACTTCTCGAGATCTACTCAGGTCATAAGATGCATGGTTGTGCCATGTTTACTAAACATGTGTTTGAGTGACGAAACCACGTGTAGCGTTTATCATGTGGAACACTTCCTTCCGTTCAGTAGCCAATGAAATGCTTTCGTCAGTACCACGTGATCAGTTTCGCTGTGAACCGAACAATCACCCATTGTTGTTGTGGTCATCTTCAACTTTACAAACTTACAAAAAGTTTGTTTATTGGCTTGCTACCAACTCTTTCGATTATCCAAGCTAGCATTTGACAGATAGGAAGAGATCGAGTTGACATTGACTGAAGATTTGTCATTGTGAGCGGTAAAGGGAAGCAGCGTACAACTGTTTGTCAGCTTGCAGTCGGTGAAGGGAGTTTTGTGGGCGGTGAGCCGGTAGCTGATGAAGCCATGGCAGGCGACACGACTGAGGAAGATGAGTGGGTTCCACGCTTCCGTGTCGACGAGGAGTTGGATTTTTTTACGGATTTAGCCTTACATGAGACTGAAAGATGGATCCAGGTTGGTGTTAAGTTTAATTTAGGAGAGTTGACTTGTCCCTTTCCAGCTAAGTGAACTTGTAAGTACATGTAGATCCATGTATTCCGAGCTCTACAAGGCATGTAGCCTACATGTAGGCCCATTCATGCAGGCCTACTGTAGATTAATTATTATCAGTTGGCTAAATATACTTTACACTCGCATCACAGATCAGGAAATAAAACAAATGTAGGATGCGACCTGTTGTTGATATCAACTATAACTTATATATATATTGACTCATTAATCACAAAACTACACATATACATGTACTAAGAAATGTTTTCTTTTAGCTGCATGCTGTACACCTATTAATATGTTCATTAATTTCACCCATTATTGATTACTCGATCAGGTGTATTATATATTTTATGTTGAAATCTCATAAACATTAATACAGTTTGAAACATATTACTCAATGTTGTGTTTACATGTAGGCCTATAATATCTCAAATAATGTACTGTGGAGTTTTCTTTAAATAATATATTACCCAGACCTTATATTAATATTATTATTTATCTATAATATTGTTATATATATATATATATATAATGGGATAAAATAAGCCCTTTGGGGTTTCTTTTCCCGCCAGAAAAACAACAAAATGTTCCAGTAACTTAATATGTATATTTATTTTTTTAGTGTACATTGTAATTGTTGATATCCAAATGATTATACTTCTGGTGAATAAATGAAATGAAATGAAAAACGAATTTCTATATAATCAAATCCATTTTACAATGATGTATATATAAAACTGCAAAATAACATGAATTCTTTGTTGTTTATAACTTATTACACATGATGTATAAATTTACAGGCAGTACAGCAGTAATGCCTTCAACTGAATAATAATGCAGAGTGAAAAGGATGCTTACCAAATTCAAGTGGTGTTCTTTTTTTTTAAAACAAATCAAATACTATCAAATGGTAAGAAAAAAATTCAATTTCGGCCAAACAGTTATTAAAAATTTACTCTTTTCTGATGATTTCAACAAAAAGTATACAGTAGCTACACCCTACAGTTAAGTTCATTGTCATTTTATTGAAAAAAATAAATTTGACTTGAAATAAACCATAGTGTTGAAGTTATTGGGCCCAAGTGGCCACCAGCTCTCTGGCTTATTGGTTTGTTGGGGTTTTGGGTTTTTTTTTTAATTATTCAGGACACCACTGTGAAAACCTGGATAAACTCTGACTGTAGTAGTATACAATGGTGGACTATCCCACTTGTATTCCATGTACTGTGTACTTGTACAGGCTGTAAAGCTTTGTGTTTTTTAACAACATATACACAAATGTACAGAGCACCGTGGAAGAAGCTTGACATTTAGCTGAGTCTATAACCTTTCAAACTAAACAGCCTCTTTATACTCCACCCTCAGATTCCAAAAATACCACTCAAGCTGCCAGGAAAGTAACGGGGATTCTGCCAAACAGAACTAATGCATTCACATACACAAAGTAAAACAGACTTTTTGTGGACTAAACGTTTTTACTTTTCTGTTGTTTACAACTAATTTGGAACTTTTGCTGTGTAAAAGTATGTGTAGGATAGTTAATGCCCCCCCCTTGGAAAAACATGCATCCATACAACCATAGTTGAGTGAAAGCCTTTATCTAGTGGAGAAATTTTAATATAATGTATCACTTTTTCCAGGGATGGTTAATGCAAATATTTAAACTGGGTAAGAATATGATTGTACATTTGTACTACATTATCAGGGGAGTTTCTATAAATTTTTCCCTGGTTCCTGTCCCAAATTCATCTGACTGGCATATCAGGGTTTTACCCAGAATTTTTTTTATTATTGGTCTCCCAAGGCAGCAAAGCGACTGGGTCTCACTCAGATTTTTTAAAAAAGCTCATTTTATAATAATTTTATTGGCTAAGTTGGGATGCCCATATATTTTCCATAACCAAATTGGCTCTAGAAAATTCCCTGATTATATATCACCTGTAAAGACTTTATAAATATATATTTTAATGTCTGACAAAAGACACTGAGACACTTGTCCCAGGATCTACACGTAAGGCTTGTTTTGTGACAAAAGTAGCTATACCGTATGTGCATACTTGGAAATATATGAGGCCCATGACTCGTGATTTTAACCCAGCCATATAATTGTATTAATGTACAACCCCATCAGTATTCTTTGTGGGGCAGAATCATAATTCAGTAGTCCTCTTTTGATTCAGACTAAATTGAGGGCAGTTGTGAAGGTCAAATGTAGTATTTGCAACAACAAAAAAAAACACCACAAAACAATAAATGAATGTCAATAGACTGGGGTTTTTTTTGTGTTTTTGTTCTATTCTTCACCATGATTACATAACACATTGTATGATGATCATGCCCAATGTCACATCATTGGTTTAGATTTTTTAAAAAATGCTATCAAATTTCTTTTTTTATTTTCTTCTGAAATCTGTACAATATCATGGAATAACATTGTTTTAAATTACCTGCAAAGCAAACTTTTAAAAGATTATGGCAAAATATTTTTTAGATTATTTACAGGGTATGAAATTGACATGCACTAGTCAATAACTTTGATTACAATTCCGGGGGAAATTAGATTGCTCTGTAAAACATCACAAGTGTGTTTAATAACACAGCCTGTCAACCAACTTGCAAAAATGTCTAACAAAATATTTAAACCATTTCAATCTCTGATTTGTATCCCTTGGTCTCTTGTATAATGATGATCTTTTGGTCTGAAGTTAATACATCGTTCTGTGTTTACATGTAGTTTACATGTGGAATCTGAGTCATTTGTGACTGATTAGAGCAGACTTAATGATGTTCATTTTGTATAGAACTTTTTTTTCACCACAAAAGCTATGTTAATAAAAGGTTTTACTTTATTTTGTCAATGGAGGAATTGTTTTAATATCTTACTTTTGTGTGCTTTTGCTGACTAAGCTTATACAATATTATACAAATAACAATCAGTTCTTCAGCTTACTCTTTATGAATAGCATGAATGTACCGGTATATGGGAAGTAATTAAACAGTGTACACTCAATGTTAGATTCATGGAATCCTATTACTCACAATAACTAAATGTGTCTTCTCATTCTAAATTGATATACTGGTATATTCTCCATTAATTTGTCAAGATAACATTTAAAAATGCAGTACTTAAGGTTTTTGTACTTCTCTTATTAATATCAGTAAAAAGTGACTACTGTACTACAGACATGTACAAGGTTGTGTCAATCTTCATTATATTTGCCAGGACAATTAATGTATAAAGAAGTGTGATACATGTACTGGTTTGTGTACGTCTTTAACATTGCAGTTCATAGAGAGAAAAAACTACGGTCATGTTACTACATGTATGTGTATACTGCATCAGTATGTATTCATCCATAATTGCTATTTGGATGTCTTGTGTACCTCTTTCTTTGTATAATATAGATAACACACCTGCATGAGTATGGGAAGTAATTAAGTTGTAAGATGAGGGTTGAAGGTTATTTACCACCTGTAATTTACACCTGAGATACATCACTGAAGGATACGACCTAGTTACTGTCTGCTATGTTTTCTCTGTGTGACATCTGGCCCCATTCCTGTGAGGTGACTTGAATAGGATAAGACCACTGAACAACAGGGATGTGCTCTAAAAGAAGAAAACTAAAAAAATACAAATAAAAAAACCACAAAATATGAACAAACTCTGCAATACAAAGTATACAGTGAGTTAGTGTGAAGTCACATGCCTTTAATTTTGTTGTAATTTATTGCCTTGATGTCAGTTGTATCTAAAATCACTATTCATCTGTAGAAAATAACTTTTTAAAAATATATTATTACATAAAAACTTACTTTAATAGTTATAGTATATATTTTTCTAAATGTAGAGAAAGAAACCGTAGCACGCCTCCACAGGGGATCAAACCCAGGACGTTTGGCTTACAGGGCTTACACTCTACCGAATGATCTCAGAATAGAGGCTCACTATATAGATATAAAATAAGGCTTGCCTGATAGTAGATTGTCATTGATAATCAGCAGGTTGTGGGACGAATTAGACTTAATAGTTATACATAAGATGTTTTAAAATGTGTTATTCCGGCTGGTGCTTAGTATTGTCTCCCTAGTTGGTCAGTCGTCTGTATACTGTGAGCGAATGGGGTGTCTGTCCAATAGAGAAAAAACCTTAAAGTCAAAGCAAGCTAATAAACCCATTAAATGGCTGTTGTCTGAGGCTCATGCATTCGCTGTAGTCCCATCACTTTCACTTTCTTTCAATACGTCCTATCTTTTTATGTGGGAAGTACATGTACATGTATGGAGTGGGGCGGAAACTTGGCTGCTATACACTGTAGACATATTGTATTGTCTTGGCTGCTATACACTGTAGACATATTGTATTGTCATGGCTGCTATACACTGTAGACATATTGTATTGTCATGGCTGCTATACACTGTAGACATATTGTATTGTCATAACAAATACTGCACTTATTAAGTTAATATCATGCCATTTAGGTATTGAACAATGAGTCATGTATTGTATGTACAATTAAAATTAAAACAAATGCTTGTACAACTTGAGTATAATTCATGTACCTGACTTTTTGTAAATAAAAGAGAATTGAATTAATATACGTTTATTTGTGACAAATCGTACACTAGCTAGTTAGGGATGTTACAATGCATCAAACTATCGGACTATCGCAATAGTTCCTTGCCCAATAGTGGACTATCAGTAGTTGTATAGCCTATCAATAGTTTATTACCAACTATCACAATAGTTGTTCCAAAAATCAAAACTATCGCAATTGTTGATCCAACTATCAATAGTGTCAATAAGTAGTAGCTACCCCAAGAAACAATAAGAGTACCACATGGGAGCTCATATTCCTTGGTCATACTCTTTAAAATCTGGTGAGCAAGTAACACTTTTTTACAAGAATTATTTACATTTTAAGATGTCTTTTAATTCAACAACTTTGTCAATTATTCATTAAATCAAGTTTACTGAAATAAAGTAAATATCGCAATAGTATACCAACGATTGCAATACTATCACAACATTGGTTTTAACAATTGAAATACTATCGCAATACTTGTTTTAACTATCACAATAGTCTAATGAGCTCCAATAGCCACCCCTATGGCTAGTTTAAAAACATTCTTTGGTTCAAGACTAGTTTGAGACTTATATTAAAATTTACTAGGAAAAATACTAACATACATGCAATGGAATGGAGCATGACTGTTGTTTTTTACAACTATCCAATCTGTTGTTCATTGTAAGTGAATTGTAAGGACTTGATGCATCAGTTTTTGTCTTAAACTTACTGATCATGTTTCTAAACATATTTTGATACCTACAACTTTCATATACATTGCTTTCATACAAACAAATTGATCATGGTATTTATTTTATTATTTTCTTATTTTTTTTCAGGCAGTGACCAAAATGAAATTGTCTCATCCAGATGATCTGAGATGTTCTTTACAAAATGGAGTCATCCTGTGCGAGTAAGTCTATCTGCTTTACTATTCTTTACAAAATGGAGTCATACTGTGCGAGCAAGTCTGTCTCTTCTTCCCTATTCTTTACAAAATGGAGTCATACTGTGCGAGTAAGTCTGTCTCTTCTTCCCTAGTAATATTGCGGGCGGTTGGCGGGAGTATCCTGTTGCCCTGGTGCTCTCAGAGCTAAGGGGTAACACAAAGCCGATTTGTTGTGGCATCCTGTTATACAAACAGACAATCTTTCCTATTTATACACCTATTGGGCTGGCACGCCTTCCTATGTTTGAAATAACCTCAAGTACGGTGTAAAACCCCAATCAAACCAACAAATTCTGTGCCCTGGTGCTCGGTGAGCTAAGGGCAACACAGTCTTAGTTGTGGTGTAATATATATTGTCATTATTGGTTGCCTTCACCCATTGATTGGGCTGGTACGCCATCGAATGATTGAAATAAGTACAGTTTAAAACTCCAGTCAAATAAACAAACAAATCTATTTAACGTTACTGGAAATTTTTATGCAACCCCCTTCATTAATTAATAATTTGACACTGCATCTGTGTTTAAAATATTACCGTGATCGCATTGTTATGTTTTATTCAGTTTTTGGTACTTCAAGTAACATGTAGTTTGTGGAGCATGGATTGAAGTAATCCTAAACAGCATGTATTATTCAAGGGAGAAAACTCTTGTGACCTTAATTCATCTTCATTCTTTAAACAGCCAACGGAAATAGTAATAGAACTCGTAAGTGAAAGTGCCAGTTTGCTTAACAGATGAGAATAAGTGTGTGCTACCTTCGTGTTATGGGACTGAGTGGCTGTGAAAATAAAAGTTACAGTTCATTTTGTTGACTTTCATGTTATATAATTTTGATAAAATCTAATAACGTTGGGGTCAACGACATATTATTTTATCAACTAAAGTGTTTGTGTTTTTAAGGTACTGAAATGATAGTGTTGTAAATGACAGTTTATGTAACTATATTGTTAACTCTGATATTTACCATGTAATTGGCTGCTATGATACACAATTTTCTTGTCATGACATGGGTAGTTTATTAAACTTTGCCATATAAGTGTCTGTTTTTAAATGTTATTTATGTCTGTAGGCTGGTGAACGGGTTAGAGCCAGGCAGTGTGTCCAGGATCAACAGGCTCAATACACCCATTGCTGGATTGGTGAGTACTAACTAAAACCAACATTTTGTTTTTGGGACGAATTGTTGGAGATAACTGTCTGCTAGACATCATTCATATTTATTGTTTGTTTATTAAACTTGACCAAACAATGCTCATTTTCAATGTTTTATAGAGCTGAAACCATTAACCGGTTAACCACACTGGATTTTTAGAAACTGTTAAACTACCAATCATGGGTCAAAGTCGATCTTTTACGTTTGTTGTTATTTTGTTCAGATTATGTGTTTTATTGTCCGTGAACGGTTAATTAACGAATAGTTCAAATGGTTAACCAGTTAGTAAAAAAAAATGAACTGTTTCAGTTCTTAATGTCTTATCTCTCTAATTTTCAATGTTTTATCTCTCTAAATGTCAATGTGTTATCTCTCTAAATTTTAATGTTTTGTCTCTCTAAATTTCAATGTTTTGTCTGTCTAAATTTCAATGTTTTATCTATCTTAATTTTAATGTTTTATCTATCCTAATTTTAATGTTTTATCTCTCTAAATTTTAAAGTTTTATCTCTCTAAATTTCAATGTTTTGTCTTGTCTTAATTTCAGTTTTTTATTTCAATGTTTTATCTATCTTAATTTCAATGTTTTATGTCTCTAACTTTGACCTTGAACTTAAACAATCATTAACAGCTGTTCTCAGATTGATTATCCATGTGATAAGAAGAGTTGTATTGCGGATTACTTTTTCCATTAAACATTATTGTATGTCTTTCAAGGTTGTCTTATGAAACATTAAGCAAACAAAAATGTAACAAAACATTTAGCTTACATACTAAAATACTCAATCAGAACTGCTTGGAACTAGCTTTGGATCCATACAAAGAGCTTAACAAAGTCTGATTTTAAATAAGGCCCTGTGTAAAAGAGTGTGGTGGTGGGGGGGGGATTACTTTCTTCTCTGGTTTAACAACTTTCTAGTTTAAATGTAGTTGTCTACATCTTGAGGAATTATGTTCGACTTCCTCATCTCACTTCCTATATCTCTCTCTGGCTGTATTGTTAAAAGCAGGGACCATTGAAATAAATATATAAATCCATATTTGATGGTATTCCTGGTGTGAAGTGTCTATTATTTTTGGCTGTATTGTTGAGTTATATAATGGTATGTTATTGCTAAGAGGGAAGTCAGCTGGGAACAGCCAGAAACTGACTGTGTATGACAAGTATTGCTTATCCTCACCACATGTTAGGCGACTGGTACATGTACAGACAGGAAAAAATAAAATATATATGATAAACAGGTGGAAAATATTGACATGGTATCTTTTAGTGACCATATACTGAGGGGTTTTAGGAGACTTAAAATTTGTATAAGACGCTGGCTAAGGGCAGCATGTTCCGAGCACAGTCATGCTGTCTTTACTTAGAGCCCTCTGGCTAAGGGCAGCATGTTCCGAGCACAGTCATGCTGTCTTTACTTAGAGCCCTCTGGCTAAGGGCAGCATGTTCC
>JAUELC010138203.1:0-11380 GCA_031471745.1 Cryptochiton stelleri
AATATGTTCCTTTAGATTCCCGCATGCTAGGGTTGCAGGAGCAGGGGTTCCAGGTTCTTTCGTTAAGACAGACTTTATCGAAAGGATGCAGGAGAGTAGTAGATTATACTAGGAAATCTACTGCAGTATATCAGTCCATGTATCAGTCTGGGTGTTCTGTGAGGGGTATACGTGGCAGGATGTATTTCTAACCTATATTCACTGTTTAAGATAGCAGTTTTTATTGTATCTTTTCATGAGATGCATGAAGGGTGTAACTGGCGAGGGTATAGCTCTGCGACTACTAGAGTTATCCACTTCTACCGATGTGGACTTTGAAGCGGATCGTAACCTCTGCGTTACTAAAGGCTTTTAACCTTTCTAGTGCGTCTAGGACGCTGAGACATGATTAGTACTCAGGTTTTTTGTCCGGCGTGCCGTTGAAAAGGCGGAGTTTTGTGGGTATCTTACAAATCTATATTTTGTTGGCCTTCGCTTCTTCGGCTCATGTCTCTAATATACATGGGTTAGATGTGAGAGGGATTAGACTTGGGTTGGTTGTCTGTACCTTGATATGGGTACCGGGTTTGTGGCTAACAATCTTAGTATAGCTGCTTCTCTCGGATGTTTAGTATAAGCCAGCCTTATCGGGGTTTTGTCTCTGGGTTTGAAGACAGATTATTTAAGATGTCCAGTTAGAGCATCAGCCATGTATTTGGCTAATCGAAGTCTATAAGGAAGGGCTGTTGAAGGTTTTTAGTCCTTGTAAGGCTCAGCATAAGCAGGGAATATCAATATACTATATCTTCCTGGCTGTGTAAGACTGACGGCTTGCTTACGAGCGGGCTAGTACCGCTGATGGCACTCTATTTAAGTTACGGCGCATATGATTCCGGCTCTGGCGGTGTCGTGGCCAGTTTGGTCGAATCGATCAGTGAGGGATATTTCATGTTGGGGTATTGGCGGTCTACTACGACCTTCGGCTCGTACTATCTCCAAGACATGACGCTGGTGTAAGAAACTTGACAAATTTATAATTTTAATAAATTTAATAACTTACCTTCAACTGATGGTAATGGCCCACCCATCCTCCCCGCTTCAGAGCGACCTTGTCATTACTGAAGGTTTATGAGGCAGAGCGATTAGGATGCCTTAGTTCCAAAGAACGTTCCGAATTTTTACATGCTCCCTTTTAAAGTTTTATGTGATATTTAAAATTGTTCCATCCTCTGGTTTGTTGGTTATAGGATTTGAGACGATGTTCTTCCATCCTCAGGTCGTATATACAAATTTAATTTCACTTGTCCAAGAGTTAGAGTAGCAAGCTGGAGTAATTATATAATTATAGACTAAGTGTCATGATTGGAAAGGTTTCATTTTGGTTATCAAGAAAAACCTACACAATCATTAAACCTCCAAGATTTTATCTATTCATTAAAGTCACCAATACATATTCAATACAATTTTATATTGTATATTTAAATGAACTTTTGAGGTGAATAAAGCCTGTTTACCGTCTAGCTTGACCCCTTGGGCTAAAAATGGACAAAAAAATGTGTACATCTCAGATTAAAAGTTATGTATTCAAACTTTATGCTAATGAAAAAAAGAGTTGCAGTTCGAAATTCTGATTTCAAATAGTAACATTTGAGATCATTATTTAGTTTACCCATGAGCATGTTTATGTCGTTGACAAGGTGTTGGGGATTTAAAAGAGCACTTTGTGGGCATCAAAACGGTACCTAGGTTTTTTACCTCAATTTCTAATATTTAACCTCAGTAATTATGAATATATGTTTGTCATGATCCGATGAGGTAACACTGTTAAATGTTCAGCTCATTTAAACATTTATTTCTGATTGGAATCAGAAGTGGGACACAATAATTGACCCAGGAGTCTAAGTTATCTAATTGCATACAAATGTAGAATATTCTGTAAATTGTTTTTTGTAACCTGCATTTGTATATTAATTAAATCATATACACCCTAATATTCATAGAATATGTATAACAATACCATTATAAACATCAATATTTTTTTAACATAATAAATATATATGTCTTAAATTGTGTTTTTAGCTGCTATTATTATTATACATTCTGCATTTGTTTGAGGGCTATGAAGAGTTTCTCCGATATTCTGCGGATATATTTTCTCATCCACGAATCCCTCACAAAAACGCCTTCATAACTGCTGCGGACTGAGTAGTCCATGGGCCCAGACCAGAAATTCCATTTGTCGGTACCATCTAAGGAAACCAATCCTAGTTATGATTTTTTAATTGGTGTATATATATAGATCATATTTTGATGTGATAACCATTGCAGACTGGCAGCTTATTGGTAGTTATCATCTCTGGAATGTACCCACCCTCCGCATAATGAAAGCGAAAAGGCAAACTCGGAAACATTCACTAATGATGCAATTGCTGTTCCCACATGGGGCTAGAATGAACTACAAACCACAAATACATGTCTGAAATGCTTTATTTATACCATCCGAATAATCATTTCTGTCATTCCTGAAGGCAGAATTTGTTTTATGGCAGAAAGGAGCGAACAATAGGGCCTATCAAAATGTTGCTGATTATAGTGATTTTCAGTACATTTTAATTTATAATATTGTCATGTTGTATGAGGAAAACATTTATGAACATTTTACAAGTTTTTACCACAGTTAAAGGAATTGCCCTTCCCCTACCCTAGTTCCAACAAGCGTCCAAAATGTGAAATTTACGGATAACCCACATTTCACCACGTTACTGTGGCATGTTTATGTACTATGTTTTACTCATGCATATTTGTAGCCATGAATGTCCTTGTGATTGTGCCAAAACATTCACACCATAAATCAGTAGCCTAGGCTTCATCACTGTTATCAGCATCAGAGTCCTCGAGGTCTACAACCTCTTCCTCGACATCAGCGGGCTGGTTGCTGCAGGTTCGCAACTTGCACATGTCAGTGCACTTCAGGCTATTGGCAAGGCACGTGCAGTCTGGGAGTTTGCACGACCGTCCACACTTGCAGGAAAGCAGTTGCAACACTGCATCCGGTGCTGGAGAACCCTGCATCCACTCGATGGCCAGCTTCCCGTCATCATCAGTGGTCCATCCACAACCCTTGGGACTTGGAACATGGGGTTGGCATTGCAGACAGCGCCTCCAAATAGCAGCCTGGTAGTTTGCACGGAGGACGTGCATGGAGAGGCAGTCTTCACATGGTGGAAGCTGACTGGACTCTATCTCTCCCCGTCTGGCACAGAAGAGTTGATATCGGAGTTCATTGACTTTCGTGGTGTTGGTAGACGGCACGTACATGTGGCAGGTGATCTCTTGCAGCTTCTGAAAGAGCTCGGTTGATACTTCCCATGAATGACCGAGCTGACTGAAGGCCTCTTGGTAGGTCTTATCCGACTTCATTTGCTTCAAGGCGCCCATCTTTCCCCGGCCTGCAAAGGCACTGACTGTATCACAACCGGAGAACACGTGCAGTCCAACCAGGGCATTACAGACACTGCCTCCCATCGATCTAGCAAGCTTGTCAATGTCTAGGAACCGTGTGCGGGTTTGCGTACCACACTTCTGATACACGGGGCATGGGATGTCCTTATTGAAGGCAAGACACAGCACAAGGACATCTGTATCTTCGGCAGTGATCACCACAGCCTTGTACCCAGCCTCTGCTGCATGCAGAGCATGCAGAAGCATTCGGGTGTCTGCTTCCTCCTGCGTGGACTTCAGCTCTGCCACTTCCTCCCAGTGGTCCTTGGTGAGCTTGTAGCAGACCTCCTCGCAGGTTACATAGAGCAACTTTTCCTTCAGTTTCTCCCTGCTTTTTGGTTCTTTCCACTGCTCTACCAAAAACTTGATTAGACATGCCTTGTTGGAAGAGCTGCAGAGCAGTTTCCTCCACTGCTGAATGTTGTGGCCCGGTGCGATGCTTCTGAACTGGATTGCTGTGCTTGCACCTCTGTTGCATCTCTCTGCGTCTTTGATGGACGTCTCTCGGTAAACGTCGAAGACAACATCAATGCGTTTACTCTGGGCTCCATCATGAAGAGCCGTTGACAGTATCGCTTCAGCCAGCTGTGAAAACGTCTTGTCATTCCCTTTCATCTTCTGTACCAGGCTCATGCCATCAATGACAGTTGCTGATGGCTCAGCAATAACTTCAGCGGGAGAAACACTCTTTTCCAGCTCTCTGGCAAGGGTTGCTTTGTTCGTCTTCCGCAGAGATCCATCGGCATTAGCAATTGACCATGGCAAGGGCCCCAGGGGGTGCGCCAAGACATTTCTCATGTGCAGATCTCGACTCTGAGCAACGAGGATCATGTGCCCAAACAGGTTCCTGTCAGCCTTGAGAACAATTTCTTTGGCCAGCGCTTTGCTGGTTGGTTTCTGCCGGATGTGGGTGAATGTTTTCAAGTTCCTTTTTGTCATCTTGTCATGGAACTGTGTAGTTGGTGGATTTGTCTCCAGGCGTTTCTTCTTGAAATCCTGGTATGCCTCCTCTCCTATCGTGCGAGCCGCGAGGAGGTCATTGGCAACATCAGGAGGAGCAACAGTACCGGTAGACAAACTGACAAACTGTGCTTGATCACGACTCAGTGGATCCAGCCAGCTGTTCTCCATGAGATCCACCAAGGATTGGATGTCAGCCTCATCCATCCGGATCCTAGGTAACTGCAGATCTGGATGGTTCAGCTGTGAGTGACTTCGACCTACCATATCCCTCAGGTGCCCAAGGTACATACTGCGGTACTCTGACGTCAGATAGTATCGGGTGACAGCTCCTGGATTCAGGCTGAATCCTTTCGTTCCTCCAGGTGTCTGTGTGTCTTTGTTGACAGTCTCCTCGATCGTCTGATCCACGGGAATCCGTCCGAATGGGTTCGTGTTACCAATCTGAACCGAGAAGCCACCTTCCATGAAGTGCGCATGTACTTCGGGGTGGTCGAGCGGCAGTCGGGACATCTGTGCGTAGTAGTAGGGTAGGAATCGGGCGTAATTGAGCTTGTCATAGGCAAAGCACCATGGAATCATCTTTCGGATGGATGCTAGGTGTAACATCCAGTCCCCTTCTCTGGATGCTCGAAGGAGTCCCAGCATGATCTCCACCATGTCGACATACGACATCCAGAATGCTGAGAGATCGCCATTCCCATCCCTGAGGTAGTTGAGGTAGACTTGGAATAGCTCCATGGTGCGGACGCATGAGGTATTCTCCAGCACCTCCTGGAACGACATCTGACAGATGTTATCACAGAAGTTGCTGATGCTGGTCAGGGTTTCTTCCAGGTGGCGCAGGTCTGCAATGTGGTTCTCCTCTAGCCATGGGAGGAATCCTTTCCAGGCCAGCCTCATCAATGCTTCGTACACAAGCTTGTGGAGCCTCACACCACGGTTGTACTTGCGGCCTTCCATTACCCCAGCTATGGAACCCTCGGCAATCACGCCTGACTCGATGCACAAGTCCCTCAAACCGGCATCTTGGAACCTCTTTCCAATGGTCGAGAGCAGGTTGCATATGGTGTGGAATGCACCCATTCTGAGGATGATGTTCTTGAACTTGTCTTCGTGCTTCCATGCTATTTCAGCAGCTTTGGCATAGAGTGCTTGGTCGAATACGCAGATGATCTTGGTCAGCAGCAGTGACTGCATGATGCTGAGTGACTGGTTCAGCACTTCATTGACAGTGGACATCTGTGTGGCAGGAGCATTGATTGTGGGCAGGTAGCCGATATTGTCCTGAACCACTGGCACTTGATCTCGGACCCTAATGTTGAATCCTGTCCAGCTGCTGACTGTTTGAGACCCTGGGTCTGACCTGCGAGCAAGAAGCCAGACATTGTTCTTTCTCCTGGCATCCTGGACTACGGCAGTAGTGTCAGAGTCCATACATGTTGTGGTTGATGGTCCCACTCGCTTCCCAGCATTATATGTGGCCAGCATCAGTGGTGCAGCGCTGATACTCCTTTTCTTTGTTTTGGCAACGGTGGGAGTGACTTTTAGTGGCTGAGGTCCGATGACTTTCACCTGGACAGCAATTCCGTTCACTCTGTGAGATGTCCCCTCTCCACTGACAGTTTCTTCAAGCCGGTCGATGTTGTCCCAAGCCAGGGTAGTGAACACACTTGGGTAGATATTCCCCGGCAAAGCTACAGCACTTTCCGACAGTGCCAGCTTCTGTAGACACAGGGCTGTGTCGATCTCCTCGACCTTCGAGTATGAAGTGCTGTGGCCAAGCCGGTTCAGTGTATGTATCAGTTCTACGTTCCCCGTCAAAGACTTCACAGCAAACGGTAGGAGGATGTGCTTCGGTGGAATGTTCTTGCCGCCAGAAACGGCATACACCATGTCCTGGCCAAAGGAACTGACAAGTCGCGTGACCCTTTGTGATGGATCTGTGCACTCCTTTTCTCCTGTCAGCATTGTTTTCAGGAGCTTGGTCACAGATTCAGGGATGCTGCCATCACTGTGCTCCACATCTGGTGGCCATATTTGAGTGACATCTTGCTTCTTGATGTCGTCTCTCATCTTCAATGCTGCTTTGGTTATGACATCTCCAGTGTTGGCAAAGGTCACATTGTGTAACTCCACCTTCAAGGCATATGTCACTTTGGCAAGCTCACTCATCGAAAGGCTGTCTGGATAAAGAAGAACTTTTCCTTTGCTGTCCGGAAATATGTGCAGTGCTCCCGCAAACTCAGCTTCAAGCTTACGACGAATGTGTTTCTTCGTTGAATCTTTGACTTGACTGATACCACAGGAGTTCATGCATGTCACCAGTTTGGTAGTTAAATCTCTCAAGGGTAACACTTCTGGGTTGGGGAAGAGTTCATTTCTAATGTACCTGAAGAGTTCACTGTAGGAGTGCTTCTCTGCTGCCTCATACTGTCGAGCTTGAATGTCTTCGCCTTGTTCCTCACCTTCTATGTTACCGCTGGTGGAATGATCCTTTGTGTACGAAAGGTAACAAGACTTGTGGTAATGGCCCTCTGCAGCAACAAGGTCTCTGCTCACAACAGCAAGGATCCTGTTATCTAGTTTCCTGACTGCTGCTGCCCTGATTCTGTCATCAGCACGTAACTCGGCGCATTGCGTGAGGGGTTCCCTGGTGTTTTGACCTCTCAGATACTTGCTCGCTTTTTCGCAGAAGATACACTGTTCATCATATACCCTTGAAGTGCTGGGCGCCTCTCTAGATGACCTCCTGGGAGTGTCTTTTGCGGTTTTGCCCCTGGGATCTTCTCTGGCAATGATAGAGTCAAGAAGTTTCTTCATGGTGAAAATGCTGCGGCACTTGCGATGGTACTGTACTGGTGGGATTTCTCCCTCCGGTAAGTCTTTCGCTATGTTCAGGATAGGGGCATGCTTTCGTATCTCAGCAGCTCTCAGCAGAGTTCTCCAAGACTCAATGTTTTGTGGTGACACCAATGTTGCGTCTGCCTCCTCATCGGAACAGTGGATTGCACAGTCCATGCGTGCACGCTTCCGTGGCAACCTGGCGCGTTCTTCTTCACCAGTAGACTCCATTGTCATTCAGACCCAGTCACTGCAATATACAACAAGAAAGTCGTATTATGAAATTATAAAATACATTTAGATACTTTCCAGTGTGCACAACCTGAAACATGTCTGGTGGGGCGAAAGATTATATCAAGTTTGAGCTACATTGCAATTTTCATATATTCAGCCGCAATTTGCATTTAGGGGGTAGGGGAAGGAAAAAGTCTACAACTTTGTTGAAACCAGCTGGATGGCCCTCCTGTGTGCTTCCCTGCAAACCAGGTACATATGGGTAGCTGATCCATTAGGACTGTGGCACTCATATGGGACACACAACATTCTGTAAATAATGATAATAATAAATCCGCAAAATATCAAAAAATCTAGCGTGTAAATCAGCCGTAATTTGAATACCAATCTAAAGCATGTGCCTCAAGATGGGAAGTATGCTTGTTGTAAGTGTGCAGATAATTATTCTGGATAACCTGAGCTGTTATTGAATGATATTACCTTCATGGAATGTGTCAATAGTCCATTGTGTGATTTTCCCCCAAAACGTCAATATCTTAGAATGGTAAAATGGTAAAAATGCAAAATACATACACTAAGCTGCTCTTCTGGAACGGTTATCACATATTTAAATAACCATATAGTCCCTACCAATAACTTAGTAGCCTTAAAGTTTGGTTTCCTCAGATGGTACCGATATATGCCTGGGCCCATGGACTAATAGCCTCTATTGGCTTCCCGCATGTACTTTTTGTATAACTTTGCTTTCGTGTATTAGTACAAGATTTTTTCCGTTGTGCAACCATTTAATGCCCAACTTATTAAACAGCACGTTATTTGGCATGGGCATCCGACGCCATTAAGAGAATATATAAAATAAAAGCTGATGTAAATATTTTACGTAACGCATTAAAACTCACACATTTGGCATTCTGAGCAGGAACAGCATGTTTCAATGTTATGGTCAGATGATGTTTTGGAAATTCCCCCAAGGACACTGCATGACACAGATCTATGGTCAACTCAGCATAGTTTTTTAAAATATACTGGGTGGCTCACTTCTCCTAAGGGCCCATTCCTTCTCACTCTCCTCTACAGACCCTTTTGTTTGCGCGGCGGATACATCAGGGACGGTTTGCCGGGGATGGTCACCAGGGGAAGTTCTTTTCACTAGACACTGTATCAGCAGTTGATAGTCTGAATTTCCATACAAACACTGATTGGCTCCCAAGAAAGTAATTTCACAGACGCCCAGACCTCGGCCTTAGATACCACGTAAACAACTGCAGTCTGACATGCCCCTATAAAACATGACTTAATTGATTTCGTTTGAAACGCTCCCTCTGGTGGCCATTTCCGGCAAACCTACCATGATTTAGTAGCAGCCACACAAAAGAGTCTGTATTTATGCAAATAACCGCTGCTTCAGAAGGGTAGTTCGGTGGGTGCAGCTGAGGGATTATCTGATACAGCTTATATTCAGTGCAGAAACAACTGTATTTTCAGTAATTTAAGACAGTTTCGAATCCCTTTAGATTATTATGTATTGTCTCTTCTTGTATACACACACTATGAGGAATAATCCAATGTTCCTCGGGTTTATTTATAGCACAATGTGTAGGGCCAATTTCCACGTCTTTGTCCGTCAACCTTTCAAAGCCGGCCAACCTGTGTCAGGGACTTGAAAACCGAAGCCTCTAAATACGGGTTTTCTTTGATATTTTCTTAAATGCACTAGACTCAATAACTTGTCTTTCATCTACCTCCAATTTGTCTTTTCTGACGTTTAAAACACTTTTTGAATTTTATGCAAAGGGCGATAACTTCAACATTGCTGCTTGATTGGGAAATTCGAATAGTTATTGTCTGGTCATTCTTGTTTCAAATCGCCGGTAACTTCCGTCCCCTTCGAATAATGGCTTTTGTGTATTGAATGGCCATTTTTCAGGCCATTTGCGTCAAATTTGGCGCAAGAGGCAAAACGTGCATCTCGTGGAGATAGAAGTATTCTGTTTGACACCAGGTGCATATACCACACCAATAAAAATCAACAAAGAGCATATAACTGCAGAGAAAATAGGGAAACAAAATAGAACTATTTTCCATAACATACGGTCCAATGAACCAATTACAACTGGAGAATCAAGTCACGGGAAGAGTTGAAATGGAGTCATAGGTTGATTGGTCAAGTCAAGAGCCAGTGGCCTATAGCTTTGGAGTTACAGTTAAATCAGTTTGACCGTTTTATACAAATGCTATAAACGTTCAGTTTCACAAGATTCAGGTAGGCCCTATCCGTCATGTGCTATATTATTGCACTGTCGGTAAGTTTCACCAACTCGATCAGTTTAATTCGGCTCAGCCTCGAAAATCGACCAGCCAGCCATAATTAATATGCAGCTGGTCATGCAGTCCGTCAAACAATTGACCAATCGACCGACCGATCGACCGATACATCCAAATTTAGACGGATTTGATTAGAACATGTTTACTAAAATGACTGTTTGTAGTAGACTGATCAAAAAAGAATGTTCATCAAAATAATGTTTAAATGGTGGGTCACTGCGGCCGAGGATCTGAACATATTTTATCATGAAAGAGCCAATTTAAAGAGAAGCGTTTTTCTAGAATGAATTTGATAGTTACGCATGTCCATGGTATGTATAGGCCTAGTTTGGAATACAACAAGTTCAACAACAATTGGTCCGGCAACCATTGCTCCGCGACAATTACTGCAAAGACAATTGTTGCTACCACAATTGCTCCGGCGACTATTGCTCCGACCACTGTTGCTCCGGCGACATTTCTCCGACCCCTAAATTGACTTGTTGTATTGGTTAACATATCCCTGGCGACAATTATCGTCGGAGCAATTGTTTTCGGAGCAAATGTCGTCGGAGCAATTGTCACAGGAGCAATTGTCGCGGAGCAATTGTCGTTTTTCGAAGCAATTGTCGCTGGAGCAAATGCACCGAAGCAATTGTCGGGCAGCGCACAAATTGAACAGAAAGCAGTTTATTAATAACTGACCTCGAAAAATTCTATCATATCACTTAAGTTGAATAATATGTTTGTACCTATACTCTATTGTGAGTATACTTATTCCGGTAAACTTGAGTTATTATTACATGCAAAAGCTAAGTTGGACGTTTCGCGACAATTGCTCCGGCGCTATTTACTTTGCCAACAATTGCGACGACTGCTCCGGCGACGACTGCCCCAACCCGAATATTGATCTGCTGTAAAATCAATATAATTGTCGTCGGGCCAATTGTCGACGGAGCAATTGTCTTCGGTGCAATTCTCGCCGGAGCAATTGTCCCCGGAGCAATTGGTCGCGAAAGCAATTGTCGCCGGACCAAATGACGTCGGAGCAATTGTCGCCGGAACATAGGTTATTGGAGAAGCTGTCGCCGGAACAACTGTCGCGGAGCAATTGTCGCTGGGGCGAATGTGCCCGGGGCAATTTTCGGGCAGCGTTGTACCCAGTACGATATCATAGAGCAAAAGCCATTAATCAGTTAATATTTACTTCTGATATTGGCGTGTGCAAACCTTTAAATATGTTAGGCACGCTTAACTAGCTGTTCGACAGACAGAGACCGGTTTGACTGCCGTCGAATTCGGACGTCTTTTTCGTGCTCCACAGTAAACCTCGCCCAGTCATAAAACAAAGTAGTTTCGTGTTGAGTGACTTCAGGTACTGTATGGTACATATTTAGTTTTTGTGTTTGTTAGGGGATTTTTTTTTTTGTGTGTTTTTGTTCACAGGCGTTTGTAACAGTCGATATGGTCCCCCTATATACCCTATACGCTCCCCCCAAATATCCCTATATAAACAGTGCAACAAAAGTAAGTCCCCCCCCAACGCGTTATTTGATGT
>JAUELC010138314.1:0-11379 GCA_031471745.1 Cryptochiton stelleri
GTTTGCTTTCAAAATATTAGAAACTTCTCACCTCATCGCCCAATTGGGCAGATTAAAAAGGTATTTTGTGTTTATAACAATCGTCGTCCTTACGGAAGATTTCCGTATCTTAATTATATACAGAAACAATTTTAACTATACAAAATTCTTGAGTTTGATATTTTATCAAAATGGTATATTGGACTTACTAGAAAAATGTATATTCGATACAGCCGGAATTTGTTGACAGAACTACATTAATGTATCTTTATAAATAGAAACGAAACCAAGGTAATCCATCCAGCCTTCGGATTAACTCAATCTCTCGCCAAATTGAATGTGTTCAAAGGAATAAGCGAAATGCTTTGTGATTGATATATACGGTTTTGGGTAGGGACGGTCGATTACCGCCTGTTGGCATAACAACAACAGAATAACGTTATAAAAAAGACAATGTATGTCAGTAGATAACATCCAGAGGAGGCAGATTCGAGGCATTGGTATCGCGATAAGGCAACACGGACAACACGAGTCCAACACGGCCATTAATATAGATTTGCTTATATATGTTGCTTAACTTGACAGCTTAAGATTGAAATAATTCCAACGAAATTTAAATTAAGTTGTTTTACCAAATTATTTTAGAATTACCATTGTAGGCCAAAAATGATAGTGACAAAAACAAACGCACCCAGATGATGGCATCTTTCTATGATAACAGAGACGGGCCACGACGTAGGTCTATACATTTCATAAAATATATATGTACACATCATATATCTTTCAGGGAACATCAACTTCTTGAATAGCCAATAACTTAATGAAACTTTTGTCAAATAAATTCAGCTTTGACGACAGTGTGGGGTTTTATTTCATAGAAATTATAAGAGCACCTATTTATTTATCATCGCGGACGGTATTATGAAAGGAATTCTCGGAAATATAACTTTTAATCCGAAAAAAAAATTCTTCAAGGGTAAACATTTTTCCAAATAAATATTCCAGGTTAAAAGGGCTGTTTTTATTATAACACGATAATTTAATTTTCAGACGAACTGGATTTATCGTTGGTGAACAAAACGTCAATGGCTTCAGAGAGTTGGATGAATCAGCTAAGAAGTAAAGGAAGACTGTTGTGATCTCAGCGTATGTGAAGATAAGTAATCTGTTTATTTTAAAGATGTATATACAAAAAGGTGAGAAGAAGAAAAGAGTGATATGCTGATGAAAAAATTAGCCAACACAAGCCATGAGTCTGTGAAACAGTAAGTCGACTAGAATGGGAAAAACACGTCAAAACAATATTCAGGCCTGGTTTACGACGTTAAGTACAGGAATAGGACAACATGATTAAATTGATCGTGGAGGTATATGTCATCAACATGAGAACGTCACTGAACTTTAGTCGTCGTATTATAATTACTTATCGAGGAACCGATAGGGGAGGGGGGATGACTACAGTCTATCCACTTTTTCGGGTGATCGTTGTTTTTCTCTCGCATTTACCCTGTCTGATGTTCGGCGTTGTGTTGTAATAGCTGATTCTGCCCTCTGCTTCCACCTACTAAAAAAATTATATTTTGATTTAAAAAAATGACAAAATATCATTTAGGTGGAAAAACTCAACAACGATAAATGTTTGAACGAACACTTGTCAATATGTTATGCTTATATGCATATCCTTCATAACATCTTTCGTCATTTTTGTAGATGGAACAAAACATTGCAGCCCCTTTAACAAGCAAGACCACTTAACATTGACATCAACGCAACGCTGTTGTGAAGTTATGTCTAATGTAACTGTGCACTCGCACGACATACATCATCAAACTCGGTTGGTCAATTTGAGAATCATTGCCTAGACCAAGAGCAAATGTGGCTCTCTGATACCGAAAACATAAAGGGCGAATCAGTATCATTAACAAAATATAGCACAGAAAATGTTATCAAGATTGGACAACATCCAAGTTATTTAATAAAGTGTGTCTGTTTGTATTTATACGAGTCACAGTGACTGTTCTCACCGTCTATCACGCGCACTAATGTAAAGACGAACGTCTTGAAGACCAACTCATTACACGGTTATTAGAATAAAGAAGTATACAGAACATAACTGTACAAGCATATTGCTTTCATAGTTTGTTTATGTCTTTTACATCTTTTCTGAGAATTAGCTTAAATTGGATAGTTAGGGTTTCCAGGTACAAGTTTGTATATTTATATCTTATTGCACAAATAGTTCAAAGAAGTTCACTGAAACATAGTAGTTTGATGACAGCTGTTTTTGTTCTATTCAAATTATGTTAAATCTGTCAACAAACAAGTCACCTCTGAACACTTCCAGTCAATTCTTTTTCCCATAACATTCCCGTCCGATATGTTTTGTCCCCAAACATAGGCCGGTTTCAAAAGTTAATACTTATTTAAAAATTCTGCAATATGATTATAGTGGTGTGGCGACGCAAAGTGGTTTTCAAAATATGCATTATTTTGACTCTTAGATTAGTTTTTATCGTCTGATGGCTAACCCTTTTCCAAACTGTCTTACTACGATAAAGCCAGTATGATTCCACACATACGAACAACTGTTATAAGTTTTCCATATGAACCTGCCACTGAGCAGTTGTCATGTAGCTCAATTACATTTGAGCACGACACGGTGACTGCATTCTGGCGCTCGAACGTCATTCGAATTTGAGGTTACAATACATATCTGGTAAACTAGACACGATGTTTAAAAAGAGCAGATCATCCTTCGTTTGAATATCTAGGAAGAAAACATAAACTAAAGTGAGTTGGAGAAGGGCGTTTCCAAAAAGGGTGTCCCCAGTGTATACAAGTGTTTCATTATCTTGTTAGAACCACATTAAACAGATACGGGTATGGTGGACATTTCATGCCATATAGGTGGTACCTCCGTACAATTTACAATTATTCAGTAAAGTTTTAATAAAGTTACCACACAAACTAGTTTGGAACTTAATGCACCGACAATGATTCCGAAGGATTTGGGCTTATTGAGTACTAGTGTAGGTTATAGAGACATAAACAATTTGGCATGAAAAGTCCACCATAAAGGTGTCTGCTAAATGGGGCTCTAAGAAGGTAGTGAAACAATTCTTCCGACTCATGAAAACATTTTTCGGAAACTGTTTTATTCGGTCTTTCAAAGTGCGATGCCAAAACTCTAGTATGCAAGGTAGAAACAACAAAAGGCGAAAACTCGAAAGTGCAAGGAGGAATCAACTTCTTATTTCGCGCAGCGCACTATTGTGTTTTTGCTTTGCACTTTCGCGTCCTCGTTTCTTACTTTAAATGTGAAGACCAAAATCGCGAGAATGCGATATTAACAAGGTTATTTCGTCATTTTGGGAACCTCAAAAAAAAGTCGAAAACTATCTAGAAACAACGAAAGCGAAATTAATTTGCCCTTGTCCGGTCGGTTGAAAACTAGAAAACACGAAGTAAATCTCGTTCTTTCGACCTTTGCCGGTAGGTAAAAAACTGGAAGACGAGTAACTAATTTCGGTTAATCTCGGTTCAAGCTGAATGTACATTGATGCAGGCTTGTTACTAAATTATCTCCCCTGCTTTCGTCAAATTGGTTTCGCGAGCTGGAAGGCGAAAGTACGAAATTAATTTCGAATTTTCGATATAGCAGAAAAGGCCGAAAGAACGACATTTATTTTGTGTTCTCCACCTACCAGACAAAACGAAATTCATTTTGTGTTCTCGCGTTTTTGACGTACCAGAAAACGAAACAACGGAATTCATTTAACGTAGAAGCAATGAGAACGCGACAGTGCAAAGTTTTTCGCTTTGGTTTTCGCGTAGTTGATGTTTTGCAATTAGAAAGTAAATACCTCGCATGGCAAGATTCTGATTCCACAGATGGGTCGAGAGAGCAAGGAAACAAGGTGTCTGCTGTATCTACCATACATATATCATAATGTGTAGTCTTTAAACTCCTTGTAAGACACGGCAGGAAACGAATCCACTTCCGACTTTATTGATTACTATCAAATCGTTCAGTGGGGACCACAGTGTATCCCTTGGTATCATCAAATGAACAGTTCTTTTGCCAACCGTATGAAATATGTGACATCTGACAAGATTCAATTTAGATCAGCATTGTACCCTCGTCTTTATTCTGTGAACCGACTGCGCGGGCAGCTCACAAAGACGTCTGATTATGAATGCCAGGAAAACAACGATAATCTTCTGACAATATCTATGAATAGTTTGTGGATCCAATATCGCGAAAACTTGTGTGTGAATTTTACGAATCATTAGAATTTCGAGATAAGAATAGAATTGATCTTTCAAGAAGATTAAATTGTCAATCCTTGAAATAGAGCAAATTTAAATACAGAATACCAGCGTCTATGGATGTGTGTTTGCACATCTTTTCTCTTATTGAACGATTTGTTAGCAGCATTAATTTCCAGACGCAATTTACCGAGTTCCGGCCTAAGTGTCATACCATATTATTCTGTGGTATTTACAAATAGCTTGCCCTATACAAGTGTCAGAATTACACTTCATTGAATTTATGTTTAGTGTCTTTGTAGAGAATCAAGTTATAGTACCACAGTCTTTACTGGAGTTTACGGTCACTTAACAAATCTGACATTTTGACAGGTCACCATTGTAACAAACAGTATTATCAATATAACTTGATGAACAGTCACATGCATAGCCTCCTCCTAGCCTATCAAATTCAACATCTCCCTCATCACAAAATTGTCCTTTTCTTCTCCGCTAATGGAATCGTCAAACTCTTCGGCTGTGTGTTTGTTATCAGGACATTATTGGTATAAAAAACATCTGCTGAGTTAAATGTCTAACTACTCACTTCCGGAAACAAGGAATAACGAGACATAAAAAAGGACAGAAAGCTCTAAATATCAACAGAAAATTCCCTTGCTGAATAAAAGTAAATTATTTCCGTAATACACAAAGAAGTCTACAAACCACAAGGCTGGTTTATATATATATTTCTAAAGATTAATCGCACTGGAACCGAGATAACTATTAATAAATCAACTAAAGACAAATTCAATTCGGCAAAAAAACTTTCTCTTTCTTGAAAATGTCTTTCTCTACCAAGCATAATTTATAAGGTACCAATTTCTGCATTTTTGTTTTTCGCTCAGAGAGCACCATATTATGTTACACCCACCACATTGATGTTTAAAGGAATTGTTTGTCCGTCAACTGACATGAATATATCAATTTCCTTTACATAATCCAAAAATAGTGAATCCGATAAATAATCAGGTCTATTCGTAAAATAAAGTCAATAAACAATAGTTTTAGCAATTTGTTTTACTGTCTATGTATTCAGGCTAATTTCAAAATGTCTTACTTATATTGATTGAGCTTTGCTTACTTTTCTAAGCTAAGAAAAATTTCAGAATAAAATAACATCACTCTGCTCAAAGTATATTTAAATTATTCAACTGTTTTGTTATGTTTAAAAACAATCAAGTGGACTTATTCCAGATGAGTATTTCGTTGATTGCATCTTTTCGAACATGAGCGAACAAACTGACATTCAAATGACTTGCCAGTAAATGTCTATAAACCTGTTCATAATTATTTCTGTCTTTCCGATTCTCATGTTCAAGTTTATAAGTTCCTGTTTCACACTCATACAAATCGTTTCTTCCGCTTATGGTCTTGCCGACATCCTGGCTTGTGTGCTTATTATCAGGACATTATTGGCAATAAATCTGTTGAGTGAAATACCCTCCACCATAAATACATTAATACGAGAGCCTTAACTTTTGAATGAAATTTAAGTCGAATAGGCGCCCATACTAAGGGGGTTTTCCTCCTCATTTAAATATTCTGGCAGAATTTTCAGTTTTCATTTTTTTAAAAAAATTATTGTTAAACTTACACTTAATCGATAAATTTGGTTGGAATTAAAGAAAAGCCTCGCTTTTACTTCTTGGGAAACATATATATGTGTGACTCTGGAAATAACACAAAAATACATATTTTGTGGGGGTATATATTTAATTTAAATCGTTTGGCCTATTTGTAATGTCAGGTTTTGCATTTTGTGTTATTGTTTATTTATTCAGGTTGATTTCAAAATGTTATGTTAAAATGTTGTTCTGAGCTTACTTGTCTAAAGTGAACGATGACGGTGTCCAGGTGCCAGTGTTGATTGACTAATCAGCTGGTCAAAGTCTTTTAACGAAGCTGGGGGCAGCAATCTTTTCGCTACTCTGCCTATTGCCCGGGGGGATTACAGACAGCTAACCTTTCGAACAGGTCCACAAACAAAGCAAATAGTGCCTTGAATCGATTTAACAAGTGTGTAACTGTATTTGTCGAATCATCCATAACATTAACACGTACGGGTGGGTACGGCAAAAAGCTGTGAAAAAAATGAAAAAAGACTAAATACTTTAAATCGTTTGGCCTATATGTAAAAAAATATATAAGGTTTTGCAATTTATTTTATTGTTATACTGATATTGTGCTTATACGGTAGCCTAATTTTATAAATTGCAAAAACTTTCAGAATACATAGTTCTTCTTTTCTGATCCTTCCAATTATTGGTATTTAGCACTACACACTGTTGGGTACAGTTTAAGTTTCACAATTTAGCAACCGGACTGATTCTCCTTTCAATGAAAACGTTGACCAAAAAGATTTTCAAGTTGATTTTAGTTTGTGTTGACATCTCAATTGACTTAGTGTACACTCATTGTTGTTTTAGGGAATTGTTTGTCAATCCAAGGGCATAACCATGTCAATTAACTGTCTTTGAGCTTTGCATATTGAATCAAATAAATAATTTTGCATATTCAAAAAATTAGGTCTATTAAAATCAGCGTTTAAATTCGTGTTTTTTCTGCTTCGCTAATGAATCAGGAAATTACTGGGTTAAGATCTGCTCACACAAAATGCCCAGTCTGTCACTCAAAAAACAAACGGATTTTGTGACAGGAACTTTTAAATAGCATCAGGATATTCATTTTTTGAATAAAGGTATATACAATGAGAACTGGAAGTACACGGATTATAAATATGTTTTTAATTCAGAAAACCACATTTATGAAAATTGTTTCTTCATCAAGGCAATAACATTAAGTGACACAAAACGTTGGGTAATCAGATTCTGAATAAACGTTAATCATTTCCGGTCTATACATCGAGAACTATAAATAAATGACTGCCTAAAATGTCTTTAATTTATCAACAAACCTATTCAAAAACTAACTTTTTAACATGATGTCTAATTCAGCAAAGCATATTTTAGAAATTGTGAGTTTCTGCAGTCTGTAATATGTTCTATTTGTCCAGATTACATTAAAGATAATTACATTTAAGAGGTTGTACATAGTCATAGTCTTTATATTAAATTCCGAGAACGTAAAGGAATCTTTATATCCATCCACGTCTTGTGACTGTTATTTCACACTACAATCTACTTAAGTATATTCAATTATTAAACTTTGTTTTTAGGTGCGAAAGTCTAACAAACCGATTGACTAAGTCCAGATAAGTGTTTAGTTGATATTATTTTCTGAGCGATAAAAGGGACTTTCAAAACGACTTTCCTGCCAGTCGTCAGTACCATATTGTCAGCTGGTAACAAGTTAATTGCCTTCACAAATATTGGTTTATTGCATGCATCATTAGCAGTCAGATTGGAGGAGACATTTAACGAAGTGTTTAAATCAATAAACTGTTAAAGAACGTGTTTATTCGCTCGCTGCATGACAAAATGCAAGGGTCAGTAACGTTAATCCTATTTTTGCTGAACATTTTGTCTTCCCATGATATTCTAGAACATTTCTGATACGATGCCAACTATGGGACTTCATTAAGCCGTTTACCTTAAGTATTAAATCTAATACATTCAATGGCTGGGCTTAGCTAAGTACTCTTATGTCTGCGGTATGATGTTTTGAACCTCTCCAACTCCAAGTACAGTTTCAAGTCGGTTTACCCTCTAATGAAAATGACCGTTAGTCAGCGTGTCGTCTAACGATGTTTGATTATATTCACTGTAGTCTAGTCTAGTTATATATTCATGGACCTATGTACTGGCTGTATAATAGCAATGACCCTCCTTCACTAATCACCATGACCTTGACCTAAGTCCGTATCATGGAGGCTGCTATTATACCGGTTCATTGACACCAGTGCGCAAATCAGTTAAC
The DNA here is from genome assembly GCA_031471745.1 of Cryptochiton stelleri. Taxonomy (NCBI): domain Eukaryota; kingdom Metazoa; phylum Mollusca; class Polyplacophora; order Chitonida; family Mopaliidae; genus Cryptochiton; species Cryptochiton stelleri. The sequence goes on from JAUELC010138314.1 coordinate 8,167, forward strand.
TGCCAAATGGTCCATTTTTACATAATTTTCTTCTACAATAAGTTAAGAAGTATAACTGGAGTAAAGAAATAATTCCAACTACTTTGTAAAAATATTCCAAATATCACATATTTGGCGTAAAACTGTGGTTTCGTTGATAACTCTAACATAATACGCAAGTAGTGTAGTTCCCTGTTATGTGTGATGTAATTCTCTGTTCTGTATATTATCGGAGATGATCACCAGAGTGACCATGCTTTACCACGAAGAAGTGCGTCAAGGTGGTACTCAAGAATCTTTTGGTGCCGTTTTATTTGATTTTAGGGGGGGGGGACTAATCGGAAAATGTATTTAGTCTATAGAAATGAATAAAAAGGGTCAGTTCAACCAATAAATGTCATACAACTGCACTTTATTTCTTAATTAGAACACCTCGGGCAAACGCCATCGGTATTCTAATAAATTGGTCTATTGTGGTTTAAATAACAAGGTTACATCTACCTTACGGGGTGACTAAAACTGTTTAGCATTTAAGGTAATATTTTTCAGCTTGAATGTGTAGGAATAGATAAAAAGTGAAGTTTTCTGACCTTGATTGGTTGATAAAGGGTCAGTTTGTTACCTATAATTTGATAACTCGGGACCCGTGGCTCCTTGCCATACAATAGGAACTATCTCATTCAACTGACCCTTTATCAGCCAACAAGGCTAAAAAAATCCACAATCTACCACTATTTAGGCCATGACTCGCGAAAGACAAGGTAGGAGTGTGGACCTTACCTCGCAGTCAGTTGTAATTTTTTTTGGCCCACGCTTAAAGCGGAGGTTTTCTTTGTCACCGGATACCAATTAGAGCCGGGTTATTTAGTTTCTTCGTGCAATTGTTTAACTAAAGACAGAGTCGAGTGTTTGCACAAACTGTGTTAACAGCTCAGCTCAAAATATTAATATTAACATTGGGGATGTGGGTATTGTAACTAGTTCATGTGAAAACACAGTCCGCGCCAGGTAAACTCACATCCGGTTATGTTATGTTAAATAAAGAATTATTGTTTGTTATTTTGATTAATGTATTACGTCGTATTTCACTATATTTTACATCGTGACGGCGGTGTAGTCCAACAGTAAACAGCGACAATAACACAACCCTAAAAATGTGATGTGTTATGCTCTATTGGAGAATCACTCTCCCCCCAGTGCTAGTGGTAGCATGTTATACTTAAAACAGTGCCCTGAACCAGAGGGATAGTAAGAATTAATGTTTGGTTTTTCAATTAGTGTATCACGCCCTATTTCACTTATATGACGGCGCTGTAATCCAACAGTAAGCAGCGATACTAACACAACCATTACATATATATGATATGTTTATATACTCTGTTGGATTTGTTTGTTTGTTTGATTGGTGTTTTACGTCGTACTCAAGGGAATTTCACTTATGTGACGACGGATAGTGAAATTCTTATTCTGCCTTTCTTAATACGGTGGAAAACCGGGAGGAAACCTCGTAAAGAACACCACGCGCTATAGCCGGAGTCACCTCCTGTGACTCCCTCATATACCTGTGGTCGACTGCGGGGCTCGAACGGCTCTGTTGGAAAATTAATGTTCAGTCTAGTACTACTGACAAAATGTTGTACTTAAGACACAATGACAGTGGCCTGAGCAAAAGTGATACTAAAAATTAAAGAGTTATTGGCGGACAGAGACACCGGGGTCATAAAGTGAAAGTTCTGATTTTATTTTTTAACTCATTCTATGTTCTACGTAATGAATATCCAAAGGTGCTGAGGATACGCTTTGTGTAGAGAAAGATGCCCCGTAGATAGTCAATATGGTTCAATAGTTCGTTGTATAGGTATTGTATGGTAGTGCAGTCATCCTTACATGTCATTAATAAACCATATATTTCAATTGATTGTGTACGTTTGCTTGATTCTTATCATGGCAAAATAATATTATATGACTTTTAATATAATAGTCAAATAAACAAAATAACCCCATACTGTCAAAACAAACCCAAATAATTAAATCGTTTACGAACCGGAACCGATGGTTTATGTGCGGATATTTTGTATGTTATTTTAATACAGGTATTTCAATTTGCTGAGTTTTTATGAATTTTTTTTTTTTTGAAACATTGTACATGTGCAATGAGTAGGTTGATATGTAATCAGGTAATCGTTAATTTCGTTTGCTGACAAGAACTTTCCAGGAACATAATAATTAGAAGTTGTCAACGACCGAGATTCATTAAATGGAGATAATAACTTGCCGATGTGGCTTGATGGAAATGGTGATTCTAGAAAGTTAATAGAGTACTCTTACATTCGTTTGCCACCGGAGGGAAATACGAGCAATGTATGAGCTTAGAAATTACAACCACGTGACTTGAGCTAACTTCATAAGGCTCTTGAGTTAATTAGGTATTGGTAAAGTTATCATCGTATTGTCAGTCGTCATCAGTGTTAATATCCCATGATCCATCGACTGACAAGAAACACCGGCGGGGGGAGGGGATTGAGTCTAACTTCTCTTCACACTTGGCTGTCAGTGTTGATTGACAGATCCTGTTACATATCAAATCGATATGAGATGAGGTTTTCAATTAAGGTCTGCATTCCAAATCACGAAGCTGATTTATTGTGAACCTAGAGAATGTTGGACCAACCAACCATCAATGTTAAAAAATAGCCGAGAAGTCCAAGAATTATAATCCTAGCCAAACCACTCAACGGACGATTTATTCACAATTATGTCACCCCTGAGGTTTTAAATCACTAAAACGAATTCCAGTCTCTTTAATTAGTCACAAAATGGATTTTTTTTATCCAGCCCAGGCTATTATGTTATAACTGTTTAATAGTATAACTGGTTTATTTGTCAATTTGATTGTCTGCAAGAAGGCTTCCTCATAATGTTATGCAATTCCTGCAAATGTCTGCAAAGAAAACGAACGGTCATATTTTGTTGTTGGTCCACATAAATCAAAGCCATCTTCACAGGTTTTTTACGATTGTGACAAAGTTAAAATCATTGGTGGGAACAGTCCAGGAAAGTTGTTACAAGATCGCTAGTTAGCAACACACACTTTTTGAGATAATGACAATCTAATATTTCCTGTAGGCAAAGCAAGTTGTCATCAATAAACATAAGGCCACTTATAGTCTTCTTTGGTAAACTGCTAAATTATCTGTTGACGAACAGCGATTCTCACGGATAGTCTGGTCTAGC
>JAUELC010138425.1:0-11377 GCA_031471745.1 Cryptochiton stelleri
CAAAATAATGGTTTGTGGGTCTCTGAATAAACCAATGTGTCTTTGTTGAAAAGACTGGTGGTGGGTCACTGAATGAACCCATGTATGCGTTTGTTTCTTTTGCATCGTTTAACTTTATTCCTATTTTTGTTTTTGTTCACAGACTGATCAGCCCCGCCATTTACTGAAGACTTACACCATCAAAGATGATTAGTATCTGTCTCTTCAGGCGTTTAGGTGTTAGTCTTACTATGTGCATATCATTGGCCTGTAACTTATGAGAACGAGGGTAATAGTCTTAACTAAGGTCTGGGGTATCTATCAGGAATGTTGTAGCGGTGACTGGCTGTATTTACATACCATGGTTATATTTATACTTTATAAATGATTATATAGAAACTGGTTAATCCATCTGAATGTCAGTGTACCATGCTAGTTCGTAACAACCACAATTTTTAAATAGCATGGTCAGTGTTCATGCAGACAATTTTTTTTTTACAATTTAACAGTGTTGATTTCTATCATGTATACAATGATATTTGATGCTGCAAACATATGCAAACTGTGGGTGTTTGGTGGGGAGCATCCAGTGCCCTGGTGTTCTGTAATTTAAGGTGGTAACGTGAAGCAGATTTGCTATGGTGTCTGGCACTGTTATTTTGCAGACTATATCTTATTGCGCCTCCAGTCTCCAGTATTGTATAATGTCATTGTTTGTTGTCAGTGTTCACCTATTGGGGACTGGCACACAGTTATATTAGTGAAATAACCTTAAGTACGTCATAAAATCACAATTTAACAAACAAAACGACCTACGCAAAATCATTATAAGCATACAACTAATGAACCCATTTTAATCATCTAATGAATTGGCAAAACCATGTAAACAATAATCAAATCTGAACAAGGTTGTTGTTTCTGATTTAATGTTTAAATCATGAATGTGCACTTGTTTTCTTTGTTTATCCAATTCAGGTATACTAGTATTCAATTTTTTTCTCATTTCATTACCATCAAGTATATAGTACATTTATGGATATATAAAATTTAACATATCTTTTTCTTATTGTTTTTCTTGGTTCCAGTTTCGAGTTTGAGTGTTAACAAAATAATATTAACACATTTGTATGACTTACAATAGGAGTATTTTGTTTGGTATTTTATTGATTTAAGGAAAAAAAATTACCCTCCCAGATCCGAACAAAAATGAGGAAAAATTAGGGCAAACAAAACTTTGAAACATATTTGGGCAATTCACCTGTCTTGCCCCTCCAAACTCATCTTCGCGAACCAAGCTTAAAACATGAGTGTATTAACCTTGGCACATAAGACACGTTTATCGTGTTATCTGGGTCAACTAAGGGCAATTAATCTATTCCAACGCGGGTTAATGAAAATAAACCCTTCATCTGTACGACTCGAGTTGAAAAATAATGTCGGTAAGCAGCACTCGAACATCTGATAGCAAAATGTCACTGTGCATCAACTTTAAACTCTGCTTTGGAAACTGTTACCCAGAAAACAAAACATCGCAGTTTACAGAAAGTCTTGCTGTGACATACCACAAACTATAAACATGCTCTTTCATTTCCAACAGATATCAAAACAAATACACGTTACTGCTGAAGAGTCGCTGGTTGGACTGTCACCGGTGCAGGTCGCCAATCGAAATCGAGTATATGAAATTGGGTCATAACACGGACAACCAGTCTAATATCGCATGGTGTCTCTACACGTGAATTGGTGTAGAAATACCATGTGTTCGGATGATGCGCCAAGCGTGATCGGCTGGTTTCGGTTGGTTACTTCTGTGAAGTAAATGGGTTGTTATAATGCATATTGCGGAATATATTGTACGTATAATTTATATAACTGCATTGTATGGTATTCTAACAACCTGTTATCCCTTCATCCAGTGACTAATAAAGATGTTTTATTAACACTTTAAGTGGAGTTCTGTGTCTAATTAACCGTGCTATCGATTAGTTGGTTATGTCATGACGAGTTATACCTGTGAGGTGTCCATTAACCATGCAGGCGTTTCAAAGACTTGCTAACGCTTCCTCACCAGCATTGTTCTGGTTTGCTTAGTTTTTTGCGCCACACTGCAGGTTATTTCACTTATGTGGCGACGGTACAAAGTGGGCCACTGGGAACTTTCGCACATACAACCTTTTCTAGTTTGGTTGCTGGAAGACTCGAACCCATGAACCATATTGGTGAGAGGAACTTAAAACGGTGTAGACACGGTGCGGGCATAACCAGCATTGTGACATGTATGCACCATATTGGTGAGAGGAACTTAAACGGTGTAGCCACGGTGCGGACATAACCAGCATTGTGACGTTACTTCAATTGGTCCGGAAAGATAAATAAAGAGCAATATTCGATTGATTCGTACTATTGACCATAACATATTAGCAATCAGGACTGTTATCAATTACATCTTCTGATATACTAAGGCACCCGCGCAATATAATTGATTCCTATGCGCCTGATATGATATATGGATAGGCTAGAGTCGCCCTCCCACCCTCCCAAACAAAAAAAAAAACACAAAAAACCCCTAAAAATAAAGAAAAAAATACATAAAGAAATAAATCAAATTAAAATAAAACAAAAACAAACCCTTTTATTCTTCACCACCAAATATTACAAAGACATACAGAGAAAACCCATGACTAATCCGCTTTCCGTATTTTTCCGTAATTTAATTAACAGATGGTAAGTCCGTTTCCACTCACCATCTAATTTTATGATTTTAAAAGATCTCCTGTCAGTACCTTAATGACATGGCAGATATGTATAATGGTCATCGTCAGATTGTTGTTAAAGACCAAGATAGACAACTCATCAATAATCCGCTTTCCGTATCTTTGTTCAATCAAGCGACGACAGGATTTAATCTGTGTCCACTCGACATCTAATTCCGCATTTTAACAGATCTCTTGATTTCCACACACCAAAGATAGTGTTTTCTCGAAATAAATGACGTAAATATGATTGTTTTAGAGTAAAACTAATTCTGTAGAGTCCACTGAAAGTCTATAAACCCCTTAGACATACTTTGATTTGCCTGGAATCCGTTTGAGTTTAGTATAGCCATTATTTATAGCTAGTTTTCAAGCTCGTCACGTATCCAAAATATATATGTCTTTGTTCCAGATTGATTGATTGGTGTTTCACGCCAACTTCAGCGGAACGAAACCCACGTAATTACTCTACTAGAACTTTACTTTGCGACAATTAACTACACAAAGACTTTTTGTGTCCAGGGTTTTTCACTATCACCATTCACTCGATAAGTATTTTTGCTATTCAAACATTGCGCAATATTTTTTGCACGAAATAAAATGTCTGTAATCACATGCATCAATGACCTAATATGGGTGTATTGTTTTCGCTGTGATGAGTATCGTAAAGCTTTTAATGCCTATTGTAACCGGTGAATAAATAATAAATATTGACAAATAATATAAATCCTAACTATAACGTTTTATCTTCATTTGATAAATCTGTGATATAGTATGGATATCTATACTGTAGGCCAATCCCAGATTAAATCAGATAACTTACAGCCGTTTTCAATTGACATGCCTCATTAAACGCTGACACAAAATACACTCAGTCTGTAGTACGGTTAAGATTGATCGCTGTATTTCTGATTATCAACGTAACGCGCATGCACGGTAAACTTATGTCTCTAGCTTTAGGATATGCGTAACCTCGTTCAGTGCAAAAACATGAGGAAAATTACAGATTGATCGAGTTTATCTAAAACATGAGCTGATTTATCGTTTTTTTAATTAATCGATATTACTGGACCAGTGTCATATTTAGAAATTGATATTATGTTTTATATAGGCCTATACGTCATGGAATTTTGTCAATTGAACAAGGAGAGAAAGAAATGCTTCATTATCACGTTCGTCTTACTTAGTTAATCGGCTTTGTGACATGTTAACTTATTCATCAACTAATGACATATTTCACGGATTTTGTATTCACGTTTGACAATAATGATATGGTCTGCTAGCAGACAATAAAGCATATACAGCTTAACAACCCTGTATGCAATGGACACAGCCTATCAATCGTGAGCCCTTCTTCCCTCACATTATTAAATAATGGAATTAAAGCCTGCCAGAATAGACCTAAAACAGGCACAATTGTCAGAATAATGTATTCCTGATTTGTTACTATATAAGTAACTAAAATGTCGATGTCTATGGTCATTAAAAATATATACTTGTTCAGTTATATAGATTTTGTTCTGTTGTAGCCTACATATGGCGACAAACTGATTATGCATGGACTGATTCTATAATCATAGAGTTTAAAAATGTTGAGCATCACTTTGTAAAACAAGTAGGCCTTACGGTCATTCCATAAGCACCAAACCTACGGTCGAGTATTACCCACGTGGTATAAATCATATATTCCATCAAATCTACATTGATAACCAAGCATATCAACATTGAAATCAAATAGAAGACTATACGTAGTTTAGATCCGACTACTCCGATTACTTACACAAAAACAACAAAGATCTACACGAGTTATCTCCCCTCCAAATATGACCTGCATCACAGCCGAGACCATTTTAACTATTGAGGAATAAATCAAACTCCCTTTCGTCGAGACATTAACTCTAAGGTATTTACAAGCCATCTTGTTGATTGCCTAAACAAAATATCGCTGCGTACGGTTTGCTAGTACATGTTAGGCCTACGTGTCTTTTTCAAGATTTTACATGTGATTTTTCTCCCTCTAAATGCCCGTAATAGCAAACGGCACCACTATAGTTAATGGTGAATGTGTCTACCAAGTTTCATAAAGCTAGGTCTAATAGTTTTTTTAATTCTCCGGAAACGAAATTAACTTCTGTTTATAACTTAGTGAAAATGTGTATCTATGTGAGAAAAAAAAAATGTTGGTGAATCCGTGATTACAAAAGGCAGAACTACAGTTGATGCCGAATGTGTCTGCCAAGTTTCAGAAAAATAGGCCCATAGTTTTCAAGTTTACAAGTTCTGCTCCAGGAACGAAATTCCCTTCTGTTTAAGACTTAAGTCCAACTTTGTACTCATGGAAAAAAACCCAAATATATATATATATATTGATGAATCCGTGATAACAAAAGGCACAATTACAGTTGATGGTAAATGCGTCTACCAAGTTTCATAAAGATATGTCTTAAAGTTTTCGAGTTCTGCTCCGAAAGCGAAATTCACTTTTCTTTATGAATAAGTACTACTTTGTATATCCATGGAAATATTTACAAAAAAAATATTGATGAATCAGTATTAGTAAATGGCACAACAACAGTTGGTGGTGAATGTTCCTACCAAGTTTCATAAATATACATGAAGGCCTTATAGTTTTGCTCCGGAAACGAAATTCACTGCTGTTTATGACTAAGTCCAACTTTGTATAAATGGAAATAAAAGCCATAACAAATATTGTTGAATCTGTAATAGCAAAGGGCACAACAACAGTTAAAGGTTAATATGCCTACCAAGTTTCATAGAGATAGGCCTTATAGTTTTGGAGTTGTGCTCCGGACACGAAGTTCACTTTTGTTTATGAATAAATCTAACTTTGTATCCATAGAAATAAAGCAAAAAGATATTGGTGAATCCGTTAGTAAAAAGCTCAACTACAATTGATGGTGAATGTGTCTACAAAGTTTCATAAAGATAGGCCTTATAGTTTTCGAGTTCTGCTAAGGAAACAGATTTGGACCATCCGGACGGACGCCGGACGGACGGACACTAGTCGTTCCATAATACGACCGATTTTCATCCAGTGTCCTTGTTCACATGGAATGTACATGTATGTTCAATTTAATATCATTGTAAGCCTGTTAAATAAGAATTGGATATTAAAAACCTAAATAAAAAAGAGACTGATAAAAAGACCAGAATTAACTCAAATATCTATCAACTAAAATTTAGTTGATCCAATGAACAGCTTGACGTAATAAAGCAGTAAAGAAACTCCGAAAAGAAGCATTTTGACGTTCTCAATATTTCACCTTTAATTAAGTCATCATCAGGAGGTAATGTAACAGGGTGCACCTATGAACCATGATCTCATATTTGTTGACAGAGATTTAATTTTTTCCTATCTTTAAATTTTATTTCTATAATTTTTTACGATAGACAATCAGTCCCCACAAAATGTTCGGACCATTTGCAGTGAATACATGTATATTTTAAATTTTAGTGGGTTTATTTATTTATTTATTTATTCATTGCAACAGGTCACTTTGACCCACTTACAGCACTGATAACAAGCATGGATAACAACTTGATATAAGCAATGTATGTAAATATCAAATTTAAGAGTAGACATATAATGTACAATAAATATATGTACAACACATACAAATATATACACACACATACTCGCAGAAAAACCCTATTCTCGGAATTGTAGGTATTTACACTGGCTTTTAAAGAGATGTGAATCACTGAAAAGATCAATATCATGAACTTCTGTACAGAATTAAAACATGTTTGTGGTCTAATACCAAAACTATTTTCTCTAATATTAATTCTACTGGTTTTTTAATAAAAAAGGCCTGGTTTTGTCGTAAATTTCTTGATGGAATATATAAACACATTTGCCACAAAAGATCAGATGAATTGATGGTTGAATCAATTATTTTGTTTAAAAACACAAGATCATAATAAGACCTCCTACTCTGGATACTAGGTAGCTTAAATTTCTCACAGATATTAAAATAATTATTTCCATCATATTGGATACAGGATTTAAAGCATAAACACTTTCAAAACTTTCTTCGAACTGACTCCATTCGGCGACAAAGGTTTTTCTGTTTCCGAGACCAAATAACTGAACAATATTCAAGTTTACTTCTTACTGGTGTAATGTACAAAGATTTTATTACAGAAGTGTTTGAAAATGAACGACATGTCCTTTTCAAAAACCCCAGCATACGATTACTTTTTAAAACAAATGTTTCAATATGCGATTTGAAAGAGCAGGTATCAGATAAGATAACCTCGATATATATAACGTTAATTACAATTTCCAATTCGTGTGATCCAATCTGGTATTTAAAATCACCTGTGGTAAAATTGACAAACACACATTTGGATATATTTAACTTAAGTTTCCATTCGCAACACCATTTATACATATTATCAAAAGTCTTCTGATATTATTAAGGTCATATTGCAGATATAAACAATTGTCCACATTGGAAACAGATTTGAAAATGTTATTGTCATCAGCAAATATAAAAGACAACTTGAATAAGATAAAACTGATGGTAGATCTTTAATACACATGATGAAAAACAATGGGTGTGAGGTGGATGAAAGGACTTATTATGGAGTAGTTGATGGGTATCCGTATGCTTGAAGAATATCTCATAGTCCAAAAATTCTGTTATATCCAAATCGATACCTTTATAGACGGTATCATGCAAGCAACTATACTATTCTGGCTGACAATGGCTTGAAGTATTATGTCAGGTCATCTTGATTTAAAGTGGTGATTATTGGATTAGGATCATCTCTAGAATGTTGCCACAGAACAAAAATATTATTAAAAATATCGTAGATACAAAAGAGGCTGTTTGTCACACTTGTCAAGGGCTTTGTGCTCCCACTAATCGATTAAGTGGCGAGTGAACATATGAGCTTTAAAGCTACTACATTCTAATCTTAAGTTAGAAAATAATCTGGAGATCACGTTCACCATTGTGATACAAAGGTGGGACACATGGATAATGATGGGTCAATCGATTTTAAAGTGCATAAATGAAACAGGCATTACGAAAGGATAAGGTACAAAGGCAGTTTGTATATATTATCAATATGTTGGTCCCACTTACAATAAAGATGGTAAGAGATACTGGCGGTCAAACACATGAAGTATTCTGGTATCATTAAGATATACCAGCGGGATTTTTTCCTAATGAGTTTTTCGATAAGACAGCGCACGTTTTGTTTTACTGGGGATAAACTGTACTAACCATGCACCTGGCGACGGCAATTCAAATCAGATCGTAGCGAAACTTGGCATATTTGTTGTTTAGACTATTGCGCATCGCTTTACGTAGTCAGCCTTTTGATGACGTCATAATTTCAAAATGGCGGCAGCGTTCAGGGTCAAATACTAGGCCTAAGCCCCAAATTCATACGGCTTCGTCAATTCAAATCAGATTGTTATAGACCTTGGCATGCTTGTTCTTTGGACTATTGCGCATCTTTTGACGTCAGAGTTTGGCGTCGGTTTTCCGGGTAAAAATAGAACGCTCTAAAATTCTACGGCTTTTTCAATTCTAACCAGAACGGCACAAAAGTTGGCATGATTCTTCTTTGGACTATTTCGCATCTTTTAACTGAGGCAGATTTGTGATATGACCCCATCATTTCAAAATGGCGGCCGCGTCCCTGGTCCAATAGTACGCTCGGATTTGTTAATAAAACTAGGGTGCCTGTTAGCAATTGCCTTGAGGTGGTGGTCAATTAGTTCTGAAGAGTGGTAAGATTCAGAACCACATTCTGATATTACAGGGCTACCTGAAGGCATGTACGGTTGAGACCATTTCTCCTGTGGTTTGTTAATTGTATGGATAATGTAGAATAATCTATATATACTCTAGAAAAAGAAAATGTATTATATCTATGTTGAAAGAATGTTGATGCAGTACAAATTTTGTTGTTTTTCGAACGGTTGTAACTCGAAAATATTTACAGAAAGCGGAAAACAGTGAAACTTCAAATTTTAGCCTCATTTTGGCCTCCAGTTGCCCAATAGCAAGAAATTGAATTACAAATGATACTATTTTGTTCAGCGTCCACGCTTACATACGAATTCATGGTCTAAAAACTGAATGTTTTGATTGATCCACATCTCTTATTTGCATAAAATGCTAAAATATGTTATGCTTAGATTAAGCACCTTGGATTAAGGTAAAATATATTCTGAGTTTCATGCAGTTTGCTCGCTTCCACCATTTTAGAGATGCAAGATCCAAGAATTTCGTATACCTGTTGGAAAGGCCGACATTTTATGTAATGTAATGTGATCGAAACCTTTCACAACCTCTTCCGTGTCCTTTATATGATAAAGAAATCAGATTGACTGTACATTGCATACTTTCCGAGTAATACAAAAATACAATTTTAGAATATTCGCCTTGTTTGGATTTCAAATTGTATTATGGTAAGGATTACAAAATTAAAAAACATACTAACATGTATCTTATTCAGCGTCCAAGATGACATATGAAAGCACATTTTATTTGCTATTTTAAGAGAATTTTGAAAACGGAGCATTTTGATTGGTCTCTGGAGACCTTATTTGCATAAAATGCCGAAATGTGTTAGAGTCATATTACGCGCCATGAACCACAGCACATATATTGCAAATTTAAATTTGCTCAGGTACAAAGCTTTGCAGAAATAGATTTTTAACAAATTTCTTTGACCTCTCAAGATTGGCGCCACGTGACGTAATATAATTTTATGGAACCACAAAAGCCTCAACTTTAAGTTGTGATCCCTACACGATGGTGGAATCAGAATTACTGTATATTGCATACTTTGAGAGAAATAAACAATTCAAATTTTACAATTTTAGCCTCGTTTTCCCGACCAATTGTATTATGGGAATAATTAGACAATTACAAATGACACTATCTTCTTTAGCGTCCGCGATTACATATGAAACCACGTTTTATTTGCTAATTTACGAGAAATTTAAAAATGGAGCATTTTGATTTATCCTTGGAGTCCCTATTTGCATAAAATGCACAAATGTGTTATAGTCAGGGTCCAAGGGAGACATTTATTAACAGTATTTCGCTTTTCACTACTATTTGACAGTGACCACGTATTTGGAGAACAAAGGATTTTATTACATTAAGTACAGCGGCTTTCAATTTCGATTATGAGCCTGGTAATTTGGAGGTTGTAACCTCTGAGCCATGTGATTATGAAGTGTAGAATACCCTATGGGCTATCTTTTAGTGTTAAAATAATCGATGTAGGTTATGGGATTTAAAAGTTATGGTAGTTTGAACATTGTTATATTTGCCATTGGTTTAACATGGGGAGAAAATCACGGAACTCGCCAAACATGTGAATTTATAGCTCGCCATCAAAACAAAATGGTTGCTTCAAGCATAAAAGTCGACCCTTTTCTTAAAGAAAAGAGTACGGCGGTTTTAATGGTGATACTTTTGTCCGTGTGTATATTACAGAATTTGGTTACAACATCTTGAACTTGAGGTTTGTTTTTTCCGATTTATCCGGTTTATCCGGTTTATCCGACTGGACAGATTTATGAAAAGTCTGTTCTATATAGAGCTTCTAGCCCGACATCTATTTGTGGGAAAAATTGGATACCCTAGCTTGTTTTGTTTGTTTTTAAGTTTTGCCTTGTATCTCATGTTTGGCGCGTCACTGAGACGTCACTTTAATAATTAAAAATGGTTAAACCTTTAACAGTAGAATAAGTTTATAATATCTCAACTTAAACGTTAAACAGTTTGGACGAAGACGAATTTTTGAGAGAAAAAAATAACACAAGTAAAAAAATGGCAGCCAAGTCATGATACCGATCATGAAAAAGAAAAGAAGACCAAAGCGTCATCAATTTATGACATAAGCATTTAAGAGTGACTGTTTCAACTCTCTAGCTTAAGTGGTTTATGCTGTAGGGCACTAAACAAATACCAGCATAAGATCGACGAGAAGAAGAAAAATATAAAAACAAGTGCCTTAAGAGTCAATGACAAGGCAGAAGGTCATTTTATGCGAGAGAGCTTAATGGTTTCTGGTTTGAAACTTAAATGATACTGAAACGACAAATCAAGCTGTTCCCAGGCTAGCAAAGTGGCTAGAAGTACATCTCCCCTTCAATAAATGACACATTCTCACTTCAGCAACAAAACAAAAGCAGCAAAGCTCAAACTATTGTTCAACTGGTTAGGCACCACAATAAACCTGGCTTATTGTCTTCGAGATATAGTCTCAAATCGATTGGTGAGACGAACCATGACAGGCATTTCCATAGACGAGGACTTTTTGTAATTGTAATACTTCATTTATATACAAACGATAAAAAACAGCCCGAAGGCCATAAAAGTGGACTCCTCTATAATATACAGTATGATACAAAAATAAAAATTATAAGAAAGCAATAAAGAAACTCCGAATATGCCCATAGTTGTATATCTCGATATTTCGACTTTATTTAATTTATCTTCAGGAGAGGTATGAAGTATTCATAACGGACATCTCCTGAAGATGACCTAAATAAAGTCGAAATATCGAGATTTACAACTTTGGACATATTCGTAGTTTCTTTATTGCTTTATTATGTTAAGGTGTTCAGTGGACCAACTAAACAATTA
>JAUELC010138536.1:0-18016 GCA_031471745.1 Cryptochiton stelleri
ACGTCTGAGTGATTAATAAACGAATTTATGGACTTGTTTCCAATTTTTGTTCACAAAACGTGTTCCAATATGGAAAAGGAGGATCGGACAGACATTTGTTTCGACTGAAATACATGTAGGTAGAAATGAGAACATTCTCATGTAAATGTCCACAAAAAAATGTGCAATATATTCCAATCTATCAAATCCACGAAAGTTACCCAATCAGAAGAGGCTCATGTTTATCCGGTGGTATTTTCAGCTCACTGGAAATTATAGTTATTAACACTCATTCAATACACTTTTGTACAACCCCTAAATGTAAAACTAACGCTATATGTAAAACCGCCCATAAAAGTAAAACAAATTAACGCTAAATGTAAAACCGCCCCTAAAAATAAAATATTTGACGCTAAATGTAAATTCGATGTTAACTCTAAAAATCAAACATTGCCCCTAAATGTAAACATGATTTTTAACCCTAAAAATAACAACTTGACGCAAAATGTTAACACTCTGCAATCTAATTCTGATAGGAACTGATAGGAATAATGATTATCCAGGAAAATGGAATAATGCAAAATGTTTGGTAATTTTGTCAGAAAATTTTGAATTATTAGTTTTTTTACATTTAGGGGCAGGTGTTTACGTTTAGCGTTAACGGTAAATGTAAACAGATCGAAAAAAAAATAGATTTCTTGTTTTTAAATTGTTGACTATGTGTAATGGAGGGAATTATCAAGGAGAATAGAATAATGCAAAATGTTTGGTAATCTTGGCAGAAAATTTTGATTTATTAGCTTTTTACATTTAGGGGCAGGTGTTTAGCGTCAACAGATCCAAATAAAATTCGATTTCTTATTTAGATATTTTTGATTAAACAGTCAAAAATATCTTAATAAGAAATGGAAGTTTTTTGGAGATGATGACCAAGGAGATTCGATTAATGCAAAATATCTTCACAGTTAGGACACAAGACTTGTTTTTTTTACTTTTTATATGTAACGCTAAAGTTATATTAAAGAATAATTCTGACATATTTCGAGAATTTTCATTGGAGACCGTTATCGAGTAGTTAAGAATAATGTAGAAATTGTTCCAACTTAGAAAGAAGGAAGCAAAAGACTGTCAACTATATGGACGTTCTAAATGACGGACAGACGATTGGACCTATGATCACTTTTGACGATTATAACATTTAAAATTAATTAAAATGTACTGTATGCGAAATCAACTTTTCCTATCAGAATTGAATTGAAAGGTGTTTACATTTTGCGTCAAGTTTTTATTTCATTTTTAGGGTTAACAATCCTGTTTACATGTAGGGGCAAGGTTTTATTTTTAGCGTTAACATCAATTTTACAGTTAGCGTCAATTTTTTTTTATTTTTAGGGGCGGTTTTTCATTTAGTGTTAATTTTTTACCTTTAGGGGCGGTTTTACATATACCGTTAGTTTTACATTTAGGAGTTGTACAACTTGTCTTAACTGAGCGAAAGCACCAATCGTTTTATTTACGTTATCAACCCGGTTGTACCTTGCATAACTCTTTCAAGTGAACAGTTTATTCCTCCCTTGTCTATTTATCAACCTTTTGTTCTCACACCATCCAAAGTGAAGGTAAACTTATCAAAACTTCCGTCTACATTTAGTCAATACGCTGTAAATTGATGTGCGCCATTGTGGTTGCATTGGAACGTCAAAAACATAGAGGAAAATACTACAATAATATAAATAATACTACAAAAACATGCTGAGGGAAAAAAAAAATTCTATGTTGAGGAACTTTAACTTCCAAACATTCGCTGTTATACAATCGTTCGATAACGTACTAAATCCAGACCTAATTCGACAGAGAACATTGCGTTTTAATTTGTGTGATGCAAACATTCGTGAAAAAAGGTTCGTGCTCATGAAAATACATTCATAGTTGTTTCATAAGGTATTGTCGAGAGAAAGTCCGCCCTATCATTTAGAGATAACATAAATGATAACATCTGATTAAATACGACTGATTTAATGGCATATTTTCTAACAATATCCAAGACGCTTTGGCTTATCCAAACGAATAAATCTGATCCCTATGTTTAAAGGAATTCGAAAGACGCTTAGCTAATATGAAGAAGTTGTCTAAGGGATTAGCCGTGGTATATATATGGATTTATCAGTGTACGAGTTCGCCATACTATTCACCAGAATATTTAACTACATTGGAGTTTTAGTGGCGTTATATGAACATCTCTACACATTACACGGATAGAAACGGTGTGAAACCTGATCCCATTGTTGTAATAAACGTACATGTATCACGTATTGATAAACCGATCTCTTGAATCCAATCTCTTTATCCAAGCAATCACACTGAGAATAACAAACATTACATAAAGCAATCGACCTAGACTAGTCTTTACAGAGATAATTATTGTACCTAGATTGAGATTGATAATTCTTGTCTATGTAAACTCATTCCTCGGGTTACATAACGTTGGCTCAACAGAAAACCCATCATACCATTTAAAGATAACATTAGTTTTTGCCGCAGGTTTTTCTGACTTAATTACAGCAGAGAATGGTTAAAATATCTGATTAAATGCGACTGATTTCTCGATGTATTTCTAAACAGTTATCATTTGTCTTCAGTGTGTGGAGTCCAATCCATTATATTACGGAGATTATAACTGAACACCAGACCCCCTGAAGCAGTCCCTCATCAGCAGACGCCCTGAAGCAGTCCTTCGACACCAGACACCGTGAAACAGTCCTTCATCACCAGACACCGTGGAGCAGTATTTTGTCTCCAGTCACCGTGATGCAGTCTTTCATCAAATATCCCATAGGTTACTTTCAGTATTGATTGGAGCTATCAGTAATGTGATAGCCATGGATGATAAACGGTATTCATGTACACACTATATCTTTAATTGAAAACTAAACAATAAGAGGTTTTCATGGATGTTTTCCTCAATCGAAATCAACGACTTTGGTCAGACAAAGCCGATGCCTGTGTCAACAAAAAAATAGAAGAAATACACCCAACCGGAATTGAGTGAGAAATATTTTTTAAAAAGTACTCACAACTGTCGCCCTTCATGAATTACAACAGCAGGGTTTCTCACCATTTTAAACGCATAGAAGAATTACAGTAATTAAATTTTTTGCTTGAATTAGAACAGTTACGATTGTGTGACATTTCAATCCGGGACCAGCCTTTAAAAGTCAACGTTACATTAATGTTGATAAATACTTTGCACATGCTGGTTTGAAAGCAATAATGTTCGGAATATTTCTGATATTGAATGGTAATGTATTCCAACTTTTGGCAGAGCTTATCAGAAAGGATCTTTGCCGTAAAAGAGTTCTTGAGAATAGAACATTCAATGTTAGATTGTCAGAGTTTCTGATATTTCTAGTTGATTTAATAGTATAAAGCTCAGCTAGATAGGACGGGCTAATTCCATTAAGACATTGGTAAACACCAACACAATCTCGGTATTTGACCCTATTCTTAAAAGGCAACCATGTTAGTTTTCAAAACAGATCAGAAGTGGGGGTTGACATGTCAACGTTTAAAATCAATCTTACTGTACGCTTTTTGTAACATTATCAACATATAGAGGCAGATCATTTACATATAATAAAAACAAGAGGGGTCCTAAAATAATGGACAATTTGTCAGATTGTTTACCTCTAAAAGTTGGTGTCTATTATTAAGGTAAGATTTGAGTAAAGAAATAAATTGGTTGTCAGATTGATAAATAGATAACTTATATACCAGAATATTATGATCAACACGGTCAAATGCTTTATGTAAGTCAACAAATAGGGCACCAGCAATAAAACCACAATCTTTAAACTGTTGTAATGGAGCTGCTGTTTTAACAGTTTGTTTGTTTATCATTCGGTTGTGAATAACTGACGTTTCATGTGTTGTGTGTTTGTAGCTTTTATGGACTCCACAACGAATTCTCTGTTACAAGTTCATTCCCCTGAGGACAGTTTTATAGAGTTGATGGCTCTTGGGAGATTGGTGACAAGGAATGCCAGTAACCATATAACATCTGCCTCTCTCGAGGGGCTACTGGCAGAGGTTATTCAGGTATTATACAGATCACACTTCGTCTAGTGTTACAGTCTGATCAAATACTGCCTCACAGTGACTGTTGAGTCAGGGAAACTGCATTTCATGTACTAGACATAACTTGACTAAGCTGAAATATTATTTGTTATACTTTTATATTTCTTTGTATGGGGGTTGGTCTACATACAGTCATACATACGTTTCACTTTATTATTAATAATTATTTTATACTTTTTCTATGAACCTGAAGAAATTTCTAAACAAATTCAATGTTCTAAATCTGTCTTTTCACACCGTAAATATACATTTTGTGAACAACTGTGTAAAGTAAAACTTTTTTTTTAAAATATTGCCTCTACAGTTCGTTTTATTAACAAATTAATGTTCCATTTATTTGATAACCCAGGAGGCCATTGATGAAGATAGAAACAGTATTTATGGAGCTTTACTATCAGTATCACCATCTGATTGTCATGGAAACCAAAGTTTAGCCCCGCCTTCTCCTTATGGAGGACGGAGAAAAAGACAAACTAGTGTGTCTCCGTTTGTCTCACCTGCCTGTTCTATGGAGTTTTTAAATGATTTGGATTATAAACCATTTCGTGAATTTGTGTTTAGTGCTTTACCTTTAGTTGTCCATCCAATCATTGTGTTACGTGTCATAGCCCATAAACTCTTTGGTAATATGATTAGGAGAAAAACAAAACTGTCCAAAACTCGACTTCAGCCCCCGAAAATCTTGACATCAGATTTCTGTCCACCGCTTCAATTTTCCGATGAGTCAGATGAAGAATTACCAAAAGAACCTTTATCTAAGAGGCGTAAAGCCTGTAATCTCCATGTGACTATCTCTAACCCGGCTAAAGAAGCTGTGTGTCCAGCTAAGTCCGGCTCTGAGAAAGAGATTACACGATATAACTCCACCAAAGGGAAAAATGGGACAACTAAAATGGCTTTACGTGCAATAGGTGAGGGCCTAGTCACACCGCTGGAGTTTAGCATTGGACATTCATGTTCTTCGGACAGCCCCACAACAAACACTGGTGCTTCTACTGTCAATGCTGAAAGCTCTCTCAAACCTTCCAGTTCTAAGAAGTTATTCCGTTGGCCAAGTAAAAAACGATTATCAAAGTCTCATATAAATGTATCTGGTGGTCATCGTGATAGCATAGTCAGTCAGGTGAGTCAGGTAAGTCAAAAAGAATCCAGTTCATCCTCAACTCCAGATGTGGACGTCATCGCCTTTCAAAGAGAGCTCATTAACTTACCTACATTTGTTATGGACACACCTAATGCAGACATATCACCAGTATTTTCCCGCTCAAGTTCTGTGCCTGACAATTTGGCCAGTAGAGGTGCTCCATCTTCTTTAGAGAGTAATGAATTGGTGCTAGATGCGATAACATCAAAATGTGATTCCTCTCCACCTAGTGCTTTCATAACCCACAGTGAGTTGGTGGGCAGTTTACCTAAGTCAGGGTCAGTTGTAACAATCACAACAACAGATGTAGATAGCCCGTCGTTACCTATTGCTCAAATAGACAGTGACTCTGCTGACGAGAAACTTACAAATATTTTGGTCCATTTTGAAGCTCCAGCATCTCCTGGGGGCTCCAGTCCTAGCCAGAGTCCTAACCATGTGTTTGAATTCCCCAGTCCCACCTCAGGAAGTTTTAACATTAACCAACTGTACCCTGGTCGTGATCATTCCCAAGGTGCCAGTACGAGTGGTCAAGCGATTGCCTCATCATCACGCCCTAATCAGCTCGTCCCTTCACAACCTGCAGGCCTGCCCTCTGTGGCCTCCTCCCCAAGCGGCTCTGAGAAGTCACCTCAGTCCGGCACTCTTCTCACCCAGAAGTCTACACCAGTATCCAGCCCTACAGGTGATATTCCTCTCCACCATAAAGGCATCATTAAAGTGATGGAAACGTGGATCAGCATCTGTAAGTCAGACTTAGAGTGTTGCTCTCTGATCACACATGAGATGAAGGACTTCCTTAATAAACTCTCTGTACTCGGACACGAATACAAAGCCTGGTGTCACAAAGTCAGTGGATTACTACAGCTAGAGGTCAGTTTCATTGTCTCTTTGTTTTAAAAAAAAAGCAATTACATGTGATAGTTTATACATTAGAGTTACAAAATCTACAACTGCATATAACAGGGTGAGAGCTAGTCACTTGCCCTGGGCAACCTATTTTTTGTACAGGGCAATTTACATGTGTGGAAGCCTAATGGACAGGCTATTTCTCAAGACAAAATGCTATAAATACACCCCGAAGCAAGCCAAATGTTTGAAGTCCATTGTCTTTGGACAACAATGCTTTTTTTATTTCTATTTAACACCTTGAACAAATGGTATGAATTATTTCTACTTCACATCCTGAACAAATGGTATGAATTATTTCTATTCCACACCCTGAACAAATTATATGAATTATTTCTATTTCACACTGAACAAATCATATGAATTATAATCAATTATTTTTATTTCACACCCTGACAAATCATATGAATTATAATCAATTATTTCTATTTCCCATCCTGAACAAATCGTATAAATTATTTCTATTTCACACCCTGAACGCGGGCGGTTGGAGGGAGCTCTGTGTTGTCTTGGTGCTCTCGGAGCTAAGAGGCAACAAGAAGCTGTTGTGGCTTCCTGTTATGTCCTGTGATTTTCTTATATCTTGTCATTGTTTGTTGCCAGTGGTGTCAGGGGGTGGTTTCCTTCATCCATTGGGCTGGAACACCATCATATGAGTGAAATAACCGTAAGTACGGCGTAAAACCCCGATCAAACAAATAAACAAAACGAACCCTGAACAAATCATATGAATTATTTCTACTTCACATCCTGAACAAATGGTATGAATTATTTCTGTTTCTTACACAATAAACTTACCTTCACTGAATGCAATTATTTCGC
This sequence comes from Cryptochiton stelleri, assembly GCA_031471745.1. NCBI lineage: Eukaryota > Metazoa > Mollusca > Polyplacophora > Chitonida > Mopaliidae > Cryptochiton > Cryptochiton stelleri. Next base: position 6,989 of record JAUELC010138536.1, read on the forward strand.
ATTTTATTGCTATTCTGAAGAAATCAAAAACCGATAACCCTCCTATGGGCCCTCACCCACTCACGAGATCGGCTCATAAGCGCATGCGCAAGTCCTATTATTTCTTCAGAAACAGTCTGAACAAGATGTGTTTTGAGTTTGCTAGAAAGAGAAGTATCTTTGTACTTAAAGCATGGGATTTATTAGGTTGGGGAGTACTGTTTCCGATCTGGGATCTCCATTCAGTTTGCTGCCGTACCGTTTCGGCCGCTGTGTTTGCTAGCCAGGAAGTTGACCAACTTCGGTTGGCCTTCCTGCTCCGGTTTCCTCTCTTCAACCTGAGACTTCCGGCCAGCTAGTTGTACCTGTGTTCCCGTCTGCATCCGGGGGTAGGCCTGGGTGGCCTTCTGTTTCCAATTCCTGTGGGGCTAGTTGGCCATTGGGGACAGCTTCCTCTGGTGTCCAGTATGCCAGTTAGCTGCTGCAGTCTCCCGCTTCCAGTCAGTTGTTGGCTGTTCAACTTCCGGGCTCTACCGGTGTTGGCTTGGAGGGATTTCCGGTGACTTCCTCTGACTCTCCCGTCGGCTTCATCTTGGTTCTACCGGTTACCTACGACGTCCCAGGGGTTGGCTTCCTCGTTCCGGTTTTCGACTTCCGGTTTTACCACCTGGGCTAGGCCCTCGGTATGGTGCCGGTTTCCGGTTAGTCGGTTCCGGAGAGGACGCATTTTTCGGGTCGAGGTGTACCTGTCGGTTATGGTGAGGTTCCGGTTCCGGTGTCGACTACTATTTCCGGTTTCCATGGTTTTTAGCCTCCGTCTTCACTTCCGGTCTATGGGTCGCCGTCTGATGTGACTGTTGTGTCCCAGTTGAAGCAGTTATCATCGGTAGTCCTTCTTTGGCTCACTTAGTGCGTTTGCCAGTTTGATTGTGGACAGCTCTTCGTCCTTAACGGGGAGGTGGAGCTTGACTCGACGGCGGAGCGCCAGTATAATGCGTTACTGGCTCATTTGTTTCAGACACGCTCTTTCATTGGCTTATTATCCTTGCGTCGGTCGTGTGCCTCCAGCTCGTCAGCTTTTTGTTTCAAACAACATCTCCCAAATCACGGGGTCAATTGCAACCAAACTTGACCGAAATTTCCATTGGTTGGCTATCTACAAAATTCCTTGAAATAATTTTGGTTCGTTATAAAACGTGGTCCGACGAAAGGCATATTTCATTATACGTCTATATAGTGAACTCTTTGCAAATATTCACTTCAGAAACTAACTGCCCAAATTCAAAATTTACTGTTGAAGTATCACATATCACATAAGTGTTTGACCGTCTGCCGAATCGCGTGAAATAAATTTGAATAGTGTTAGCAAACAAGAACGCTTGGGGCGGGGCAGTGTTGATCATATGGCTTTGTGTAGTGGAAACATTAGAAATCTGCTCGAGAGAAACTGTTGTCTCAATTTCAATATTATTGTAGATAAGTGTTCATTGGAATTACAGATGGGATTTTTAAATATATGGTGAAATATTTTCAAATCTTTTTATGCTGGTGTTCACGTCGATATGGTTTCTGGGGCTTTTGCTCTGAGCACCTCTTTGCTGACAGTTTTGTTATATTTTTAGTTATGATTGACTCCTTTTATGACTATAGTAATACATACATCTTGTCGCCAAGAAGCAGATACCATCTTGCAAATAAAGAGTGATAAATTCGGCAGGCATTATATGAAGACAATAAGGGAGAAGAAAGAGCCTTCACATAAGAAATAAGACATGAATCTAGGCTATTAACTTGGCATCTAATTCATTATCGTTCGGCTGTCAAATATACCAAATTGCTCATTGGTGGTGCCAACTTTTCTTGTTTGATTTGTGAAATGTTGTTTTCTATTTGCTCTACGACCGTCAGTTCGCCTGTAGCAAGTTGTCCCAGACGATCAAGATTAAGCCAAGATCAATGCAAATGACAGATAATCAATTTCCCCAATATTTGTTTTCTTAAGTGTTTTGTGTTACTCTGATTTAATAGCGGAATTTGATAAGAAATGTTTTGGGTTTTTTCACCCATTTTGGAAATGTTTGCTCATATTTTGTATTTTTTATCCTGTAATCCGAGCGATAATTTCAACATTAAGTTGACTGAGATTAAATACAGACTTTTAAGCTTTTTTCCAAAATTCAATATTATTTTCTACATGAATATCGCTTTATGTTATCTACATTATCCATTTATTAAATGAACGCGCCTAAACCGTGTGTTGATAGAGAAAGACTTGTAGAAACATGTCTTCGTTTGCCTTCACCAAATTGAGATTACGTTTGGATCAAACAATAATTTACGGACAAAAACAGCCTTTTTATGTGTGGTGTTGTAGATATCGAGTAATTTGACAGAGGTATAGCCAAACTATAGGGTCGTAAAGAGCAGCTTTGGTTGGATCTATCAATATATGACAGAATAAATGGATACTATGGCAGTTATGTGGCGTTAGTCTGGATCACTGAAGCCCAACTGACGTAATATCTGACTTGGTCGCCGTTAAAGTTTCTGGCCATTAAGCATGTGCCCGAGAACAAGTCTTATCGTGCATCAAATTGGTTTTATATCCCATTTCTTGGCATCGTATTACCACCCCATTGGTCAACCAGTGTCTCTAAAATAGAGCGGTGTTCAACAATTTACACATCTCCAAAATTAGAGACATTGACAAATGGGAATGTATTTTGGATCGGGTACGAAACCCCATTGATGTAGGCTTAATAAATGACTGCCTCGGACATGTATTATCTCTTGCAATCTTTCACGTTGTGTTCACCAACTTTTCTTTATTATAGTACCTGATCAACTCAGTTTTATTGCAACGATTTTGCTGCAGTTGAATAACAAATAGGTGCCTTGACTTAGCACAGTATTGTAAAGCACAATTCAGCCGAGGCAAGCATATGATGAGTCAGAAAATAGCCTACTCAGTTTAAAGTTTTGTTCATAATAACAGAATAATTTATTTTCAGTCTAAACTGTATAAATAACCGAAATATTTTGATCTAACGAATCTGTGATATTTACTAGGTGTTTATAAAGAAAAGATTGAGAAATGAAAAACTAAAATTGTAGTGACCCTACCACATCATGATAACAGATGAAAGTGATATAATGAATTCCCGGGGAATTGAATTCGAAACGGAAGCAACGATATGTGCGTATTCACCAACTACATATAGATACTGGTCGATACTCAAAAACTATCAATCGCATGGCTAGTAGTTCGTCTGCCAAAATTTTAATCTGTTTTAAAATTGTTGATGTTGTCCCGCACTTATGTCTACCCGTGACAATCAACGATCTTCCACAACTATTTAGCCATATTTAATGGACTCAATTTCTCGGAGATACACGGAAATGAACCATGTTACCATTTCTATTTGTTGAACGAGTCACCGGTGCTAGATTTATATATTTATGACTCCATTGCCCTTGAAGAATGTCGCATCATCGCAATTTAGGCAAGGCCATTTAGCCAAGCCGACGATCGTGGACGTAGATTAATAATCCCTTATGTTAGATAGTCTTTGTCGGTCAGCAGAGCGTCCACGAGCTCGGTAAGGTCACAAATATGAAAATACAAACTAGTTAGTTGAATTCGCAAACTCGAAAACAGCGAGTAAGTGATTATTATGGGACTATAATATCAAACACTTGTTCACCGCTAATGTCAATAATTATATTGTGCGTCCTAATTTTCCAACTTAGCATCTCAGAGTTTTTGTTTTAGATCAAGCTTTAATTAGGTAGGGGGCAGTTCATGACAAAATATCAGTGCAATCTCCATACTGTGGCAAAGTCTCTATCAGCTATAATAAAAACACATTTTAGAGATCCGGAAAGCAGCGCACGTTCGATTCTTCGAGTGGACACGAGGTATATGACTAAGACTAACATTACAAAGAAAACAACTACAAATTTGCCGCGTTCATCATGGGGTAATACACGAAACCAGAAGGTGGACGTTCATTAGAGAAACAACACACATGAACCGCGTTCAATATGGGGTAATACACGAAACCAGAAGTTGAACGTTTATTATAGAAATAAACGAAAACGGAGGCTCGTAAAGAGTTTGGACTGGAGTTCTCTAACATAACTACCTTTTATATAGATGGATCTAAAAGGTGACGATAATCGACATTTACGGTATAAAAAACCTTCAGCAACTTCGCAATGATGAACAGGAAGTGACAAGTTCTCGCTTAATGTCTACAACAAGAATTTTAACGATGGAGATACATGGAATGGGATGTCAGGTTTATTTCTATTTTACAATTATCTTGCCTTCTCAGGAATTCACATAGAATATAACGTGGAGATAAAAGTTTACAAATGCCACAACAATCCGAGCAGCTTCTTGAGAAACAAGGTAGTTAAAAGTATGGGCAAACTCTTGCTCCTTTTGTCCAATGAGGTATAATATGGCGTGGTTATATAACTTATTCAGGTTATAAGCTAGTTATAGTTATGGTAAAAAAATGTAAAACCTATAACTATGTTTTATCGAGATGAGACTATGAAGCATCTAAAGGCCATGCATTCCGGAGCTATGCATTAGTGAAATAATAAAATAATTTAAAAACACGCTGAAAGTCAATTACATATAACATTTAAGCAGGGATAGCCTACAACAGAAATCTACGATGGCAGGTTTATTTCCATTTTAACAGTTTGTGAGGGCTTTGTATTACGATTTATACAACATATACATTCATTCGCATCAGTTTATTAAGCCTCGTAGAATTAAGACATGTACGTGATTACACGATCATGTTTAATATAGCACAGAAATAAATATTTGTAGAAGAACTATAAATATCACAGAAAACCGAAACAAGTACTTGTATGGGTTCATTCTTACGACTTCTCTGTTTCCGGGTTGTTAACTGACTTGTTCAGCATGAAGAAACACAGCTCTGAATATCGGTCTGAATTGCACCATTAACTCCTACTCACACTTCATCAACTTGGTTTTTTGTACATTTCACGACAGTAGAAGCATGGTTCGTTTAGGATCAGTTCCATAAAGCAGACTTGGCGTTTAATTATTTATGTCGGAAAGTGTCCGGTGTTCACCTGAATAACGCTAGTTAACGCACTTCTTTCTACAGTTCAGCTCATGTTTTACGCCCTACTTAATGTTATTGTACGCATATGACGAGGTCTCAGTCCGATGTTTGGAGGTCATTACCCCAGAAATCACACACAATGACAATATACAGAACGCAAAACAGGGTGGAATAATTGAGGTGTGCCGATTCACAGTGCAAGACACACACAAAATAACGGGCACAAGAAGCTCCCGCCATCCAACCGCCACTAAAATTATTTACTTTAAAACAAATTATTAAAACCTTAAAATCTTAATAAAATAATGTGAAAAGTTAGATTATTATCTACGATAAAAATCCTAAAGATGGAGATATAAAGGGTACGCACGGAGGGCCTAAGTATTACTATGCATTTCGATATCAATAATTACTTTTTTTTAATAAAGCTGCACATTAAACAAGATTTTCCATATATTACTTTTCAGTTGTTTCAACTGTCCCAAACTGCGTGCTGACATTTTTCTGGTACAGTATTATCTTTAGGTTATTAACCGTATTAGCCCATCATCGAAATAATCCTTACGCGACAAAACTTTAGACGAGAACACATGTTATAGCTTGTCACAATATGACCTTAAAATTCCGTAGATCTAATTTTTACGGGGCACATACTGTTTTCATTTAGTCAACTAGAATATTACGCGAGGATAAATCATAAAAAGTTCACAAAAAGACAAAACAAGTACTTATATTAAAACGTACTTAATAACGATTAGACGCTTTGGAGGCTAGGTTTAAGATTTTCGGCCTGTTAACGGATGCATGAGGAATCACATTTCTGTATTCCGGCCTGGATTTCCCCTTTTAGCTAACTTACGCTTGATCGGTTAGGATTATTGGCATTTAAGATAGCTGTGGAACGGTTGGTTTGGAATCATCTCGATATAATGCAGTAACCGTTTAATTATCCGTGTCGGAGAGTGTCCTGTTTTATATGACCCTTCCTGACAGACGCCGGTTAACGTAATGTTTCGCATACTGTCTACAGGCTCATTCTTGCCTAAACTCAGCTTCCTTGTTAGTGATTAATATGACTGTATGGCGGATGGCGAGATATACCCGAGGCTGTATGGGAAGTTAGGATTGTCTTTAGTAAGCAACCCAGGTCACAATGCACTAGACACATTTATTACATTATAGTTCAAATGACCAGTTTATGATCATCTCGACGTCAAGTCACGAGCTTACACTGGATACTAATGGGGCTAATTTTATTAAAATGTAAAACGAATTCTACGCATGTTCAACATTTGGCGCATTTATCATCTTTGATATTCAAAAGCACTTCGTCTGGGGAACGGTTCGCCTACGCCTCTTCATCTTTCATACAAACTTCTCAGAAGATAAACTTAATCAGCAGAGGCTCCTATATTGGTAAGCATGCCTCAAAATTGATGGAGCAGTATATGATTTATGAACAATGACGGTCTAATTAATTTAAAGTATATTTTACCACCCATGCATGAAACAGCTGTGTCATGTTTACACCAAAAGCTTCAGTTAGTAAGATAACAGATGATGATAAGATGCATTGCAAATTTTAATTTGATGGTACCAGATGGCTGTACGAGCATGGCATATGATGTTATCTTATTATTCACTTACAAAAAAACATTAACCAGCAGAGCGTCGGTAGCAGGCAACGCCGGTGGAACAAAGTTGTCTGTCAAAAGCCAACCAATCGATATCGAATAAAGTCTGACCGATAATGGTTGCTACGGGAGCTTGAGATAATATTAGTTATTGACGTTTTCCAAAGAAATGCGGACTTTAATTACCCTCATGAATCTGGCACACGGGTACTGAGAAGTATACGAGGCTGTACAGGAGGTTAAGAACGATCGTATATGTCTGTACATGTGTACATCCAAAACAGGTCCGGGTCCATGACGAATTTATTATCAGCCAAGAGTGTGTGAGATCTTATTTTCTTTATATATTATATACAATATGTTTTGCAACGATCTTTGTTTACACACAAAGTAACTTCCCCTGACACGGAGCGCAAACTGAATATACGAAGGGCGACAGATGCCATTGCTATTTTAGCACATTCTAAAATGGAATTGAACTTTCGCAGACGATACTTTTTAAGCCACATTTGAATATATATTATAAATCATTGTGTACACGGGATATCCCCGTTTCTAACATCTGTTTGGCGATGATTTACCGAAACGGCTTAGAGATATTGAAGAATCCAGCCAAGTTGAGAGATCGGTTAAGAAACGAGACACACGTAATTATACGCCTTACAAGAACAGGCAGAATTGTTCAGGCCGTCTCAATTTCAACAAACCCAATTCAACAGACCTGCTCAGTGTAAGGGCAAGCGGTTCAACCGGGGTCCCCGGAAAGACGGGAAGTCGTAGATTGGACGCACTCCCAGACTGTATTGAAAGGTATGTCTGAGGTTGGTATTAATACTAACCTTAAAAATTGTCATTTGTCATTTAAAGCGGGTAGATTGGCTCCTCTTGTTGGTCAATGGAAACTCATTTCGTCTGATAAATGGCTGCTCAATGCAGTTTCCGGCTATACTATTGAGTTAAAATGCTAGTCTTTTCAGTTGTTGACACCACCAGAAACTAATCTGATTTACGAAGAAATTTATAAACTTCATTCAAAAGCTGTAATTGTCAAATGCGCCCTTGATAGGGGTGGATTTATTTCCACATTTTTTCTAAGAAAAAAGAAAAATAACACCTACAGAATGATTTTGGATGTGTCGAAATTTAATAAATTTGTAGTTTACAGAGATTTTAAAATGGATACCATTGTCTTCGCTTTACACTTGATTAAAATGGGCTGTTATTTTGTTTCCGTTGATTTGGAAGATGCATAATATTCTGTTCCTATTGCTCATAATGTTAAAAAAAAATACGTAAAGTTTAATTTCTAGGGCTTCTGTCATAAAAATGCTTACCAAACGGCCTTGCTTCCGCTCCTAGGGTGTTTACTAAACTTATGAAAGAACCATGTGCCATCTTGCGGGCTAAGGGAACTATACTGTTGGTCTACATTGACGACATATTGACTATTGGTTATTCAGAATCGGACTGTTCAAACAGTTCTGGTACTACACTGGATTTGATGAAATGCTTGGGGTTTTTGATACAACCTGAACAATCTGTACTTATCCCTGGCCATGTGATTCAGTATCTCGGCTTTATTTTGGATTCAGTTCAGATGCCTTAGTTTGCCTGTCGATAAGGCGCTTAGAATCAAGAAGGCATGTACTGATATTAATACCAGGGCAGCCGCAGTGTATATTCAAATAGTGGCTGAAATGGTTGGTATGTTAATTGCAGCCTGCCCAGTGGTGAAATTTAGTTTATTGTAATTTGGTTTTTTTGAGGCCTTAAAACTTTCCAAGGGCAACTTTTGTTAAAAATAATTAGATTAAGTGAGTCGATTAAATTAGACTTACACTGGTGTGCTGATAATGTGTCCATTTCTCTTTCTGGTAGTAATTGGTCTGATGTTAAATCTTTTCACCGCACAAATTATTTAGAATTGTTGGCAGCATTTTTGTTTTACATTGAAGACGTTTTGTAAAGATATGCACGGTATTCATGTGCGTGTGTATATTGATAATACCACAGCTGTGTCTTATATAAATAAACAGGGTAGTAAAAAGAGAGCCTGTTTTAGTCTAACTAAGCAGTTGTGCTTTTTGTGGTTTTGGCGCTTGGAGAGAGATATCTGGTTAAGTGCGAGTTATTTCCCTTCTTCCTTGAACATTTAGACTGACAAACAGTCTTGAACTAACCACAATTTTAAAGAACGGAAGCTTAATCCTGAAAATGTTCACAGCATTCGTACACATTTCGACCAAGCAACCTAGTTGCTTCTCATTCAAAACATCAGGTTCCAAAATGTATCTCCTGGAAGTCTGATCCAAATGCAAACGCTTTCTCATATATTTGGAATAATGAAGTAAATTACATTTTCTGTCCTTTTAGCGTGATTGGCAGAGTTTTGCAAACAAAGAAGAAAGAGGAGGCACACGTGATCGTTGTCGTTCCTGCCTGTCCCACTCAGATATGGTTCGCAAGGTTACTGAGAATGCTGACACACCAGCCATTGTTACTACCAAGGGGGCCAAATACACTTATCCATCCTCCAGATCGCAACACATACTTCCCACTAAAGAAGACGAGACTGATGGCATGTTATTTATCCGGCGATCCTTTGAAGCCCCAGACTTTCGGACCGAGCAGTTGCTATCTTGCAAGCACCATGGCGGCCAGGAACGAGCAAGCAGTATGCCACTTACCGCAGGCGCTGGTTGAATGCCGAATCCCACAATCCAGCCGCGGGAATTGAAATTGATTTTTTGAGTGCAGTAAACACTGCCAGATCTGCTTTATCAACTGTTTTAACTAGTAAATGCCACTCAGTGGGAACCCATCCTATAGTTGTGAGACTTTTAAAAGGCATGTCCCTGTTTCGACCAGATTTGCCCAGGGGAAAAGTTGCTTTGGACATTACTGTTGTATTGTACTATTTGACCCGTTTGTCACCTGCGGCGATCAGTTAAGCTAACAGGTCGTCTGTTCCTTTAGCAACAATTATGAAAGCAGCTGGTTGGCGACGTCATTTTACTTTCGCCAAATATTATAACAAGCCGGTTCATATACCTTGGAATTTCGGCCGTGCTGTATTAGATAAGTGGAACTAATATTTTGTGGTTACACAAGTTTGATGGACTTTACAGTCAGTCTTGGTGTCTGGACGTAATATATCACATATGTTGCAAATGATATTTCGCAGGTGTTTGTTTTTTCCCGGCTTGAGATGAAATATGCTTAGAATATCTCATGTGATCACGTAGTGAACCAAAGCGAGGTAGAATTATATAATAAAACGAGACTTAATTGTAAGTTGATGTTTGATAGAAATTCTAACGAGCTTTAGGGTTTCTCGTAGTGATCACATCCCTCCATTTTTTAATCGTTTTCCCTCCCTATCGTGCTTGTATTTTCACTCAAACACTTCTTAGTATGCCTACTGGTTAGCTCTCGCGCAATCTCATGTGACCACTACGTGAACCCCTACAGCTCGGTAGAATTTCCATCAAAATTCAATTTACAAGTAAGTCTCGTTTAATTACATAATTATGGTCTCAAATTTTACTATTTGGAATCAGAATTTCGGATTAATTTTGTCAATAGCACATAGCTTGAATACATAACTTTTTAATTTGAGTCATAATTTGTTTTAGTCCATGTTTAGCCCAAGGGGTCCAGCAAGAACTAACGTGACTTAGAAGGGCATTTGTAACTAACAAGAATGAGTCAGAATTATAAAGCATAAGTCAAATCCCATAATGTATTAATTTTTTTTTTATTGAAAAGATTGATAAAAAAATTGATTATAACATTTAAATAAAATATTGAACTAAATGTTCACATGCTTGCAAATACATATAAATACTGAAACTAACAATACTAGAATACTTCAATTGCCTAGTCTATTTACATATTGTAAATATTTGGATAAATCCCTAGCTGCTTCAGAATTAATTATAAAGTTTACCCTCTGTTTTACCCTCTGTTCTATTCCAAATAAAGATCCTTGCTTCACTAAACTCTATTTTGTCTTTAAATATCAACTTTATATTATAATATATATATATATATATATTTTTTAAATATACAGATATTATAATATATATTTTTTATAAATGAAGAGAGAAAAATGTGCTGGCCTCCGCCGGGATTCATAATCGAGACCCAACACTCTTAGATATTATAATATATTTTAATAAATGCAGAGAGAACAATTTGCTTATAATATATATATATTGTAACCCTTACCAAAGATCTCATCTTAACGACATCAGATAGGTCCCTCCTTGAACGTGGCCTCTCCTTTATCCCATCCCCAA
>JAUELC010138537.1:0-11376 GCA_031471745.1 Cryptochiton stelleri
CCCCCCCCCCCCCCCCCCCTCCCATACCACCACCCCACCCCACCCAGTCCCTCCCATTCACCCTATAATTTAAGTTTAATTGTTCTTTGATGCCATTCTCACGGTTAACAAAACAAAACATTAAAATGGACCATGCTTGCAAACTTTTCTGTTCATATCCTTTTTTTAACACGTTTGCTGACCGAGTGGGTGTTAGTCCCAAACCTAATGGTTGTTTGTCAATGAGATGCACCAAGAAAATACGCAAACAGTGGTTGACACTGCGTTATTTCACAAAACCCACTTAACAAAAGCTTGACGAATGGTTGTAGAATTGTAAGACTGTCGTGTCTTCCATATGTTCAATACGTTCAGACTTCCCATTGTTATCAGCCTACAATAGATCAATCTTGTGTAAACTCAGGAAAGCTTTTACAGACTTATAAAAGTTCCCATTACCTTAAGATGATATTGAAGCATGTCCCGTCCGCTGTTTACATTTAAAATGTAGTGACAACGACCACCTGTATGGATAAAAAGGCTTTAGTTCTTACCTTAACTTCATCGACTGGCCGATGTATTTTGAACGGTTTTAAATAATACCAAAGTTATTAGAATACTTCCCGATTGATTCTGACGTCCGGATGTTGTCATAAAACCTACAGGTATAAAGTGGCTTGGTGAAATATTGCTTTGTCGTTTTCCTTCTATGTTTTTATGTTGTCTTATTTATCAACTGTACTTGTTGTATTAATTTGCATTAAACAATTGGTTTATTCAAGACGTAATTCATATTTTAACTATAATTTTCTACGTGTGATATTATCGTGTAAATAGCTACATATGATTAATTATTACATTATCTCGAAATGCATAGCGGTTATCCATAACAACTTGAGATTAAGATCCCTTGAAAAACTTGGAATATCTGAGAGTTTATCTGGAACATGATCGATTTTATTAATCTTCATCCCTGTGCCCGTGCAATTAATCTGAATAAATATATAAAGATCTTCCAATAGTCGATTGTAACCGGGAGGGTTTTATCTGTACAGTTATATGTACCATGGAGAATACTGAAATTGGTGATATGATATCTTATTGAAATCCAGCACAATTCACATTTATGTTAACACATGAATGGTTTTAATTCAGAACCAGCAATCCATTATTTGGGAGATAATTAGAGGAACTGTAAAATGTTGATGGTGCGCTATGGTCTGTAGATGTATCAAATCGCCTTCTGGTCTTAATCAGTTTTAATTCACGTTAACACATTATCATGAGAAGAGGGATTGAGGGTAGTACTTACCCAGTAGCAGTGAAATATTTTCAAAGCATTAATATATTGAATATCTGTTATTTACATAAAATGGAGGTACAAAACCATAGCAAAATACAATAACTGGACTCTGATATAAAGCTCCTCTCTCGTTTTAAGATCTTGCTTATTTAATGAATAAATAAATTATTTACATTCTTAAAGTATGTACACAAACCTGGGGATTCGCTGTATACCACATGTCTATTATTTTACAAGTGGCTTAAATAATATGACAAGGGAAGTCACAGAAGTTATCGGGAATCAGATTTGTATTACAATATCGGGGATTTGCTCTTATACATCCGAGAGTAACTAAACAAAAAACATATGAGCTAAGTACGGATTGAATAATCAGTTCCGTAAAATTCATTCATGTGCGTTAATAGAGTCATGTATTATTGAACAGTTCGTGATACAGCGTTGTTTATTTATACTTAATGCCATCAATATCAGTTAGTCGTAGATGTTTTCAATGGTCACGTTTCACTCTCTAAGCCCATCGGCAGATTACCCACGTCCGTTGAAAAGTACTTCAGATTAATTGAGGCTTTCAGCGTCTGTGTTATCATTGTTCGTTTGAGTATATTTTATCGATATCCTGTACCTCGATGAAATATCTCATATTGCACGTTCTTCCTACATGTATTTCCGACAGCGCTCGGCTCTAATGGTCTTATACGAATTGTTATATATAGCCGTTGTCTCAGCTTGTAAACAAAAATAAGACTTATATCAGTGTTTTGATTATAATCAACATATATAAAATCTCCATTAAAGATAACTCGATATTTTTTTTATTTAAAAAAAAACGAACGTTTTGTACTAGATTATTTTATACTGCAATGTAAATGTATGGATCCTTTCTTATAAGTTAAACGGATCACAGGACCGTGTACGATGGAAATGAACATGGCGTCTAATATTTACGCGGCTATAATTTGACTCTTTTGTGGGTTAGGTGAGAACAATGGTCTAGGAGAGTTAAATATAACCAAGATACGTCAACAAGTGAATGTAATGACAATCAAATGGAGGTTATTTAATCAAGTGCATACATCAATATTACCTGTGTTCACTTGGAACCCCTTCGCTATCTTTTCAATTGAGTGAACTGGTCGTGTCGATTGTGGGCTTAAACTGGCGGGTGGTCAATAGACCGGAAATAATGTGGTATGACAGCACAGAGAGCTTCAGCATTACAATTACTGAAAATAAGGATAAAACTCAGGGCAGAATTGGTCCCGGTTTATAGAGGGGAGGCCATCATGACAATCTTTAAATGAATAAAATGTGTGATATTTGCTATGCCCAAAGCCAACTACACATTTGGTTAGTATACTGTTAATAAAGCTGTCTATATAAAATCTAATATATGACCTACTAATTATTGTGGTTTGGTAATAGTCCTGCAAGGCTATGTGAATCGGGAGGAACGAACATGTCTAATAATATATTTACAAACCCAGGTGAACCTTTTCAAAGCAAATGAAGTACAACTATACAACAACCACAAAGATAACTAATTAGATGTTTGGTAGTCAAGATTTTTGTATATTAATTGGATGTTTGATTGAATGGTGCCTTTAGGTCCTATAGAGGAACACACGAACAAAAATCTAGCAGTAAAAAATCAATTGAAATATTGAGATCCTCATTTAGGACAAGAATTATGTAACCATTATTTAAGCAATCATCTCGCGAGAAGTAAAAATACATGTTGTAGGCGAATAGCCAATTTAGTTGTTTGTTTACATTCAGTGTTCTTACGAGTATGATTTGTATGATATAGTCAGCTACCTCCACTGAATCTCTTGACATTATCCTGAATAAAATTACCATCAAACATAATACATATAGTCAGCTACCTCCACTAAAATTCTAGTCATTATCCCGATATAAATTCCACCAAATTAAAAAAAAATCACCAATTTATCCGTAAAATTGAACGATGCGTTTTCTTTTATCTGCAATACAATCCTTAGAATAACAAAGAAAGTAAGAAAAACAGAAACATTGGATGTCCCATATAGGCCACCGTAGCTAACTGATATGAAAACATCGGGTAAAAACACCGCTATACTAAGGACTGTTCCTGCATGACTCGTTTTATAAACAGCAATGAATTGAACGCATACAGACCATGTTATCCGCACTAAGCTAATAAGTTTCGTATTTGGTTACTCTAGGGTGTATAATAGCAACTTAATTAATCAGATTTCTAATATGTCAACGCAATACAAACCTTAAAATTGGTAACGCAGGATATACAGATGGTGGCACTTGGATGTAGCAAAGTCTAAATAGTTTCACCCATCTCCATAAAAAAACGTAAGCATATAAAGTAATATCCAAAGGAACATAAAAAAACGGCATTTTCATGATATAAAATATACCATTTGGGATTCATTAATCGATCAACGGTACACTAATATCATGTTTAGATAGATAGTGCAAATCTTAATGAAATGCGTAAACTGAGTTGAGTCTGAATCTTCAGGAAAATTGTCGGGATTCTAGAGATGCTCAGAGACGTGACCAGAAAACATAATACATACAGTCAGCTACATTCACTAATGTTCTAAACACCATCCTGATAGAAATTACCAGAAAACATCATACATATAGTCAGCTACCTCCACTGAAATTCTAGTCATTATCCCGATATAAATTACCAGAAAACATAATGCATATAGTCAGCTACCTCCGCTGTGATTCTAGAAATTACCACGAGAATAAACCGCCAGAAATCATCACGCAAATAGTCAGCTACCGTCTGTGAAACTTTATACATTATCCTGGGAGAAATAACCATAAAACAAAATGCATATAGTCAGGTAACTCCACTGAGATTTTAGACATTATTCCGAGAATAAACTACCAGAAATCAGAATGCATACAGTCTGCTACCTCCGCTGAATCGCTTGACATTATCCTGAGAAAAATTACCCTCAAACATAATACATATAGTCAGCTACCTCCACTGAAATTCTAGTCATTATCCCGATATACATTACTAGAAAACATAATGCATATATTCAGCTACCTCCGCATAACCTCTCGACATTATCCTGACAGAATTGATCAGAAAACATAATTCATACAGTTAGCTGATTGCACTGAATCTCTTAACATTATCCTGAGAAAAATTGCCATAAAACATAATACATTTAGTCAGCTACCTCCACTGAACCTCCCGACAATATTCTGACAGAATTGACCAGGCAGAATAATTCATAAAGTCTATTAGCTAAAACCACTGAAATTATTTTGAGATAAATTATACATTATACATTGTACATATAGTCAGCTACCTCAACTTAAACTATTCACATTATCTTGCGAGAAATGACCAGACAAAAAAAAAACAATACATATAGTCAGCTACCTCCACTGCAACTCTACACATTATCGTGAGAGTCAGCTACCTGCACTGCAACTCTACACATTATCCTGAGAGTCAGCTACCTCCATTGCAACTATACACATTATCATGAGAGTCAGCTACCTCCACTGCAACTCTACACAGTATCCTGAGAATCAGCTACCTCAACTGCAACTCTACACATTATCATGAGAGTCAGCTACCTCCACTGCAACACTACACATTATCCGGAGAGTCAGCTACCTCCACTGCAACTCTACACATTATCCGGAGAGTCAGCTACCTCAACTGCAACACTACACATTATCCGGAGAGTCTGCTACCTCCACTGCAACTCTACACATTATCATGAGAGTCAGCTACCTTCACTGCAACTCTACACATTATCATGAGAGTCAGCTACCTCCACTACAACTCTACACATTATCCGGAGAGTCAGCTACCTCCACTGCAACTCTACGCATTATCCGGAGAGTAAGCTACCTCCACTGCAACACTACACATTATCTGGAGAGTCAGCTACCACCACTGCAACTCTACACATTATCCGGAGAGTAAGCTACCTCCACTGCAACACTACACATTATCCGGAGAGTCAGCTACCTCCACTGCAACTCTACACATTATCATGAGAGTCAGCTACCTCCACTGCAACTCTACATATTATCCTGAGAGAAATGACCACAAAACATAATGCATATAGTCAGCCACCTCCACTGAAACTCTAGAAATTAACATGAGACAAATGACCAGAAACATGCACAATGCATATAATCAGCTATGCCTCCGCTTCACTGTATCGAGAGGATTGACCATTGCAACGAATGGTGCAATTATATCGTGACCGTATTATCTGATTTACTACAATAACTATATCTTAAAACATTACCTTTATTTAACATATATATATTGTTCTTATCTAACGGATGCAAATTATTCGAGATTCGTTCATCAATGCGTTTGATAACACCTTTAGCTACATTTTGACCGACATTTAGGTCCTGTTCCACAAATCGATCTTAGTTTTGATCTTACATGTAGTTACTATGACGATCAGTACTGAACGAATTGTGACGTCATGACATTTAAGATAAATTTAGGATTTAATTTCTTTGAGAAACAATTCCTAGGATTATTTGTAATTGTAAAGTATTTGTATGTTAAAATGTTCAATATAGTGAATTTTTTGCAGAGTACTGTTTGCCAAAGCAAGAACGTGTTTGCAGAAATCGTTTGTCATAACGGTACTAATCAGATCAGATGGGTTTTGCAGCCATTCATTGGGTTAAAACAGACTATTTATATTTCATAGTAACTAAGATACTTATACCATCCTACATACATTACATGTAGTTTTTCTAGCATTGCTTAATCTAGGATGCACTCACTATGAAAAGAAAGCCTTGAGAGTACCAGCAACAGTTATCATTGTATTTGTATCAGTCTTAGTCTAGGCAGATTTGACGAAATAGGTGTAGATTTTCTTGTTTTTGTTTACAAGTTAATGTGTCGTATGGACATTTGTGCAAATTTCAAATGACGAAAAAAACGAATAGCGGTAAAGCCATCAACAGCAATCAAATTATGGTGGGCTAAACCAGAGAGTGAGTTACCGTAAATTCTTGACAGGTTACCAATACACTTTTTCTAACCTGTATTTATTGGCTTATTTGTTCTAAATGTAAGAAAAATGAAGATATATGTGTATATGGATATGTTATTTTGTAAGCCGTCACATTAGTTCAACAGTGCTGAATGTAGTGTTTAGCATTGTCTTCAATCGTTAAATGTTTAGTGTTGTTCGGGGATATTGCTAAACAATGGCAATACATGCTTGGCTGAGTTACTAAATCATTACAATCAATAATCACTGCCCGTGATTAACAAAATCCTTTCGTATTTACTGTGGATAAACGATTACAGCTATAGATGTAATAGTGTGAATAAGAGGAAACTCAAACCGCGTAAAGGATACATTATATATAATCTCTACCAATAAATAAACTGAGGCTATAAATGTGTTATCTAAATACCTCTATTTGACTTCCATTGTACCTAACAATATGGGCGTAAGCTGTACCCTCGCTTATTGGGCCACCCAAATACACACACAGATCCGCATTCAGCCCCCCCCCCCCCCCTCTCCCCAGCTACTCCCACACAGAAAAGGTTAAATTCTTAAAAGGAATTGGAAATTTCGCGTATTCAGAAACACGCTCTTAACATTTGCTGTAGTTGTTTTTACGACGGAAAGTGATTCTTAAGGGGTTTCAGCCGAACAGACCATACAGTGGTATAGCGGAAAATGCTATATATAATTTAGCTGTTTCACAAAATCACCTGTGTATATTAGTAACTTGTACATTTGTAAGGAATTTATGTGTTTACAGCTTCTAGAAATCTTCGTTCTTAGAATCACCCACTGCTCTCTGTTTTTTCTCACACAGCCATTCAACATATCTTATCACTGGCTAGGACATAATCAAGATAACAAAGTATTTATATTCAGATCATGATTTCAATTTGTCTGTCTGTTTCAACCCAGCTTAAAATACATAAATCCAGTGAATTGATAACAACAGTGTGTTCCACATTTTTTTTTTATTTTGATACTAACATTATTGTACACGTCACAAATACACGAATCAAGTGAATGGACAACCCCGGTGTGTTCCTCTAACTTCGTATTTTTTAATTGATACGAAACATCTGTATATATAATCATGGTTCTTATCAAAATATGGACAAAGTTTCAGTCTGGAAACGGGGCACCTGTTCACTACTATATATAAATTACATGATCAATATGTCTGTAGTTAATTAATAGACGTTGTACAGACCTACTAAGTAACACCATGATATCAATAGTCACCGACTCATCGTAGAAAAAAAATTGCATGCACATTGCACTTAGATCAAATAAACGCTTACAAGTTCCACTTAACGCATGTGAATCGATCGATATCAGACAAAATGAGGGATATTATCAAAGCGGAATTTTCAATATGGATGGGACAAGTCACCGTGTTACTAGACTTTATTGAAAATTAACGATCATATAGGTACAGATATAAGCAAGGCCTTCATATAGTAAGTCTGAGAGCTTTCATTTGACAACGCTATTCTGGTAGGATAATCAATCAGAGATTTACATTGAGGTGCAGATTTATTAATGGAAGCCGAATGTGCCTGCTATAAAGCTGTGTTTTGATAGATTATTAACGTGGACTGTATACGTTAATCTCACAAATGTCTTCTTATGGTATGTGTAATAATGGAAATTCTGTTTACACCCACATTTGAATGTTAGTTAAACCGTCAAATAGTATCTGTGCTATGTGTTTGCATTTAGCAGACTATCCTATTCTTTCTGTGAAACATATTTCACATTTTAAAAATCTAACGAACAGATTCACAATATGATAGAGGAATCATTATTGTTTCCACACGAGTCTGCCTGCTATTTCTATCATAAAGGAAACCGTCATCTGTGAGGAAGACTCAAGTGCTGCTCTCTTTATTGTACCTTTATAGGGATCTCCAATCGTGATTATAGCATGGTAATGGAGACTGCCAGAGATTGAAGACTAATTGACACAATATAAAACGATTCCGCGCTATGGACGCGGCGTCAAGGAGTATATGTCTCATTGTATGTATATGAATACGAACAGATGTATACAAAACACATAATTCAGAACTTTTGTTTTTCAGTCAAGCAAGGACATGCTATTTCCTTACATGTCAAATAGATTTTGATCATGTAGAGGCCTTTACGACTAAGGTTAATTTGCATAATTTAGTTATTAGAATGTATCCTGTTCCAGCAAGTCGTCTCATGAAATCCCCCCTTTTGATTTCATAAACTTTAATTCAGCATTTCCTTATTTCTTTTATTGTATGTAGGCCTATATCTGTATACGGAGGAAAGTTTAGTAAATTCTGTGTCGTAGGATTATGATTTAATTGGGAAACGGTACTGCGGCCATTATACCATATGGTAGTTCACGTGGATACCATGTGATTACATGTGCATCTTATCTATAAATTCCGATTACAGGTGATTGTGACGAGAAGTCTTACTCATGTTCCTCGCATCAAAGTATTAATAACAAAATAAGTATAATGGATGTCTTATATACATTATTAACTGAAGAGTGATCAAATAGTTGTTCTTGTGCTCTCTGGCATAAGCCAAACAGAATACCAGATGACATATCGATGTGAATTACCTTTCACAAAGAAATATTATAACATATTCGACACACTGGTAAGATAAACAACACTGTAGACATGATCGGAGGAGGGTTCGCGCCGTGACTAAGTGGTTAGCGTGTCGGACTGCTGATCCTTCTTCGATACACCGTTAGGGTTCGTCTTCCATTCGACCACAGGTAATTGAGGGTCACACGAGGTGTCATTTGATGCATTTGATACATTTGAGACATCATGTGAACATGTATTCATTTAGTCCTGAATATAATAATTGCTTGCAAACTTGTTGAGAATGACTGGATTTAAACAGTAACGATTCTAAGATAGCGTGTTCACTTTCTGCCCAGGCTGCCATCTGGATGAATTGCTGGAGTGTATTTAACCCTCTGAGACCAACGTTTACATCCATTCCTGTCAAATACAAAACAACATTACATTTTTATTGTTGCAAAAAAGTAAATATGTACGAAATTAAAAAGCAACAAATGGTAAAGGAGGAGAACAAATACAAATGGATGCGTGGACTAGAGAGACTTTAGACAGCAGTTTTCAAAATTGTGTGTTTGGAAAACGTGCATAACATTGTGAGACCCAAATTAGTATTTATTATTTCTTAAATATTCACTGTGACCCTTCTTTATAATTCGTTATCATTGTAATAAGAGATACACTGTTTTCGTGACATTTTTATGGATAGTAACTGAATACTGCTTAAATTCATAGAAATATCACCTACATGTATATGGCATGAAAAGTCCACCATACTTTTGAATTATCAATTAGTCTATAACAAACTCAGGACCTCATTTTTGTTGTATACAGTCTCTTTACTCAGACTTACTTTGTTTGTATGCTTTCTTCCCATTAAAGGCAAATTTAGAATATCTGGATTACATACTATCCTGGATTTGTTCCAACAAAGCTATTTCTGATTTTAATTCTGATTCAACTTAAATATGATTTCCTTTGTTCGATACAGCTTATTGTATTACTATTTTATTATTTGTATCAATAAAAAGTGAACTCGTCGTCAATGCATGTTTCTTATAGCTTCCTCAGATATCAGTTGTGTATAGATAGTAAATTATTTACGCATAGGAGACAGGTAGAATAAAACACACGTGTACATACCTGTGTGTATATTATATCTCCTGGCTGAATCCCCTTCAGCCAATACAAACATAACACAATCTTCATAGTAAGCCACAGTCTCCTCTCTCTGAGACAACTTTATATCAAATAGACGAGGACTAAATTTCATACATTTCAGAGCACTGGAGTCAGTCAGAGTGGATTCTTCGGCTGATTTGTACGTGTTAGTACATTTCAGAAATATATTTCTCATCATCTTAAACAAATGAAAATAAAACGTGAAAATTTATTTCATGAACTCTAAGTGGGATAGACGTATGTGTCTGTATTATTCTATATCACTGAATAATAGGCCTACAATTGGACAAGGGTGTCCTGGAATAAAACTGCGTGACCGCCCTCGGTTCAGTATTCATAACAATGACCCACAACGACGATCTGCTCGACACAAAGAGAGCCCCGACGTGAAATCACCTCCCAACCCCCTTGCTGGGCTTACTCCATATTCCCGGTTAAACAAGGTGGTGAATCTTTCCTAGCTAGAGTTATCCCTCAGACAAACGTTGTGGTCCAGGATTGAAAGACGACGTGGAAGACACAAAACGTTTATTTAACAAAGTAAAGGGGATATTAGTTCTAGCCGACAGTCAATAATAAGCATAATTTGGAGTCGCTGCTAAAAAAGAAGAATGTTTTTCTTCGTTTTTGTTATCATACTGCGACAGAGATGATACAATGTTTAACAAAGTGGTACTTGATTGGTCTATTTGCTTAAGCTATTTAACTTTGATGCCTCCATGCCGGCCAGAACGGGGTAAGGGTGGCAAGGGTGGTTATAACGTTTGTGGCGACATCGGTCTCCCTCCAGGAAGATGCACACGGACAGGTCCCGCGCCGTGGCTCAGTGGTTAGCGTGTTGGACTGCTGATCCGCCTTCAATGCACTTTGAGTTTTGAGCCTTTGATTCCCGCAGGCATATGAGAGAGTCACACGAGGTGACTCCGGCTATAGCGGTTGTTGGTTTTCGTGAGGTTTCCTCCCCGATTTTTCACCGTATCACCGTAAATGCATGTTTCTAATAACTTCCTCAGATATCAGTCGTGTATAGATAGTAAATTATTTACGCATAGAGAAACAGGTAGAATAAAACACACGTGTACATACCTGTGTGTATATTATATCTCCTGGCTGAATCCCCTTCAGCCAATACAAACATAACACAATCTTCATAGTAAGCCACAGTCTCCTCTCTCTGAGACAACTTTATATCAAATAGACGAGGACTAAATTTCATACATTTCAGAGCACTGGAGTCAGTCAGAGTGGATTCTTCGGCTGATTTGTACGTGTTAGTACATTTCAGAAATATATTTCTCATCATCTT
>JAUELC010138647.1:0-11375 GCA_031471745.1 Cryptochiton stelleri
ATATTAGGATAGCATTACCTCAATACCACTAAGTCACCCACGAAGACAAAACAACTTTAAAAAAAGTCAGATAAAAATGTAAAATCGATTACTCCAAATTTGTATTAAGTCAGAAAATGCTTTGGGAAATCGGCATTGTGTATGTGTAATAGCATTAATATCAATTTACGCCATAATTAGTTTACTCTGATATTTTCGGAAGTTTAATTCTTTCTGTCGATTTATGGTAGTTAATCTTCTAAATTTAAGTACAATCTATGGTAGAAAACCTCCTGAATCCTGAATTTAAGTAGGGTAGAAAATCTCCTGAGTCCTGAATTTAAGTAAACTATATGGTAGTAAAATCTCGTGAATTGTGAATTGACGTACACTTTATTGAATCGTGAATTGACGTACACTTTATTGAAGGAAATCTACTTAATTCTGAATTTAAGCTTACTTTATGGTAGGAAACCGTCTGAATACTGAATGAAAGTACGTGTTTTGGTAGGAAACGTTCTAAATACTGAATTTAAGTATACCCTTTGGCCGGAAACCACCTGAATCTAAGTATACTGTATGGTGCTTGTAGCTAAAAAAACGTAGGAAACGAAAAAAAATCGAAAATGAAGCAAACTTACTGTACAGCCGATAAAGCCAGCCAAGACGATTAAGAATCTCATCATGGAGTCGTGGGCTAAGGAAGACGAGCGAGTTGTTTTCAGAGTCTGTTTCTTCTGAAAATACACAATGGTACAAAAAGTATGAACAGGTGATGATTGATCCGATGGTAATTACATTGACGACGATACCTCTGTGAAATTACGACAAAAATTACAGACTTTTCTGAGCACATGCTCTAGTCAAATGCCCACTGGCCTGACTGCCCCTCCCTATTTTTCAGCTGAATGGCATTGATCATAAGGAAAAATATAAAAAAAAGACACAGCCTTTAAAACTTGTTTTCTTTAAATGAGGAGAAGTTCTAAAAAACAAAGTTAGTCTAAAAAGATAGGCAGAATCTCGCTGTGGACAAATACGGCATTTACTTCTATGCTGGACTTGTCATGCCAATAACAATTATTCAATAAATATTCCCAACATCCTTCAAAATAATAGTTTGTCCATTTGGTAAGTTACATAGGGCCCACTTTTTTTGTCCCGATTTAATTACTGGATATTTACTACATAATTATAGATTTTAGGGAGGTATCAAATTATTTTCTTTATGTGGTTTTTAGATTGCGACAAACTCATCACACTGAGGGTGCCATTTTAGAAACTGCTGTCTACGATCTTTATTCTCAAACTCCCTTATGCTAGGTTTAGATATCACAGCGTTTTCTAGAACTACTATGATTCCTTCAGAAACAGCCAAAAGTACGCCATGCATGACTGTCAATAATCCGCTTCGTGTTGTCCCTAACTCGGAGAGCACCAGAGCACAGGAAACTCCCACCAACCCGTAGCATAATGACTGCGAATATGATTTTTTTCGTAAACTTTTCTACAGAAATCCTCACCTTAATTCCCCATAGTTTGGTAACAATAATATCCCCCTGGCTTTCCTTAAGTCTATGAATGTTAGCGTCTTCTGCGATGACCTATGATTTCGTACAGATCACGCGCTGTCTTTCGGTAATTCCACAGCGAGGAAAGAAAAAACTTTCTGCAATGACCTATGGCCACGTTTAAATCAAGTGCAGTCATTCGGTAACTCCACAGCGAAGAGAACATGTCCTGAGGCCCAAAATTGTCCAACAAAAGAATTTAAACTTTTCCTTAACCTTTAACTCACTTATTTTGATTTTGCCAGTGACTGGTCAGATAGCTCGCCATCTGACCAGAGGTCAATCGTACGCTTCAGTTGATAGGCCTATCGGTCACGGTCAAGACACTGAGGAAATCATATACAGGGCTCTTGTATATGCGACATAACACGCTCTAGCCAACTCACGGTTCATAGAGCAACATTGTACAACTTTTGAGAATATCTCCATACACCGTGAAAAAAATAACATTACAATTTGCGTTTGATGTTTGCAATTTTTTTACTACCTTCTCTGCACTGTAAAAACATGACAAGGATGAAGTCCGTGGGCTTACTATAATCCACTGGTTCCAGAATTATAGCAACTACAACAAATTATTATGGTTGTTTGGATCTGTGAACTTTAATACAGAATTGTATACAACACGACTGGTCGCAATGTGCTGCCATAGTTGACGCTATCCTTATATTTCAGGGTTTTTTTTCTCACTTTTTCGGTCAGATATTTATATTTGTAAATTTTTTTATTTTTAAAATTTAAGTACGGTTAATGGGGTATAGAAACGCTTTACAACCCCCACCCACACCTAACAGAAATTGTTTCGGTTAATCATTAACGTCAAACCAAACGTACAGAAAAGGGCCAGAGCAAGGTACACAGATCTTTAAGTCTTTTTCTGGCTTTCATCCGGTACATCAACATATGAAAGAATCCAGAAAACAAGCTTCTAAATAAACTTGTTAATAAAGAAATTAATCCCCAGAACAGATGTATAAGCGAGGTAGGAGGCAATGGCTTATAAAGTTTTTAACCATAAGCTTACCGGCCCTCTGACTAAGGGCAGCATGTTCCGAGCGCAGTCAGGCTGTCTTTACTCAAGCACTGGAGGAATATTATTTTTCCAAAGAGCAAAACACTTCACATTTTATGGTTGTGTTAGTTTGGCTATTTACTCTTAGAGTACACTGCCGTCATATAACTGAAATACGATTAAGCACGGCGTTAAACACCATTCAATCAATCACTTAATCCTTAGCGTACGGGACTTATTCCGTTTGGAGGGGCAATAGAGGGCAATAGAGGGCAATTTCCCGAAAATCCTTCAAAATTTCGTTTAACCCGAATTTTTCCTAATAGCCGTGTCGAAATTGCATTTTGCCCGATTTTTTTCTAATTTTTGCCCGAATCAAAGAGGGCAATTGCCTCCACCTGGTCCCCGTCTCGAAATCCTTTGTTTATTACCAATCGTCTCTCTCGGTTACTCTTTACTTTGAAATAAGCGCAAAATTTTGTTTAAATAAATAAGCGCTAATTGATATTTTTAGTGATACAGTTATTTGCTATGGATTGTTTTAGATTAATTAGAATACGAAAGTTTGATAGTAATCTTTATGGTTAATAAAAAACATAATAAAGAAATAAGACTCGTGAAATAAACACAAGTCTCAGGTGAGGCTTAACATGGCTTTGGCAAATAGGCATTTAGAACCCCAAAACAGCCTGAAAACTAGAAATACATATTGATCAACTTACCTTCCTGATTTAGCGGGGTAGTTGTCCTGTCTAGTGATCTTCGAAGAATGAAATATGGCTTAGAAAAATATCATTTTTGGGCGACAAATATTCTATGAAGGGTGTGTCTGCTTAAAAAGTTAAAAAAGGGCGTAAAATATTGTGTGATAGTAAGATTCGGTTGATTGCTTCTGAAAGCGAATGCCTTTAGATTCCTTTCTTATCTAAGGTAGATAGAAAGTAGATTTTCCTTTTCTTCAGTCTTTGCTACTTGTGTTACCAGGCTTTATGTGAAGTGCACAGACATAAGACCATATGGGATGAGTCCGTGCCGTTCAAGTCATGTACCTATACCAAACCGCATTCAACACAGACCACTGAAACATGGAAATAGTTCTGTTTGAATCTTTGTGCTCAGTGTTACAGGCGGCCGATCCTTTACAAAATCTAGATTCAAAAGAAAAAATTGTGTTTAAGGTGTATAGCATTTTTCTTTTCATTCGTTATTTTTTTCAATCTTATTTGTAAGTTGGTATGAAATTGTGACACACATGCTGGTCAAATCATACATATAAATAGTGAAGCTTATTCTAAAAGAGAGCAGAATATGTACGTACCCGATTTGGCTATCTTTATGTTTTCTGAGTGTCGAGGAAATGCGATTATATACAGTTTGACCAAGCGTATGCCCGTTACCAACATACGTCATTTATCGATATTAAGCACGCCAATAATATAATTACAAATTGTTGGGCCTGTAACCCAAAGGTCCCGGGTTCGAATTCCGGTGGAGACAAGCAATTTTTCCCTCTTCATTTAAAAAAAAAGAATATAATAAACTATAAAGAATCCGGGTTAAGGCAAGCCATTTTTTCTCTGAATTTATAAAAATAATATACTATAAATATATGGAGAACATTCTTGGAACTCTTGGGCAGAGAGAGTTTATACATAATTCATGACATAATTTAACATTGTGAAAAGTGCACGTGGATATTTGGTTGATTTTGGCGGCTGAGTTCCTTATGAATACGGAAGCCCACTTTGAGCAATGTGGCAATAAAACAGGCTGGCGCAAGTGAAATGGCCGGATATAGCTCCATACACTCAGCTAAATTTCATTTCATTTTTTTAAAAATTCTAATCAGAATAATAATCATGTAATAATGGAGGGAAAAGGATAAAAAAGCAGGGTGAAAAAAGTTCATTCAAAATTGTTCTAGGACAGAAAACATTGGGGTAAGTGTGTATTTTGAGTCTTCTAGAACGATAAACTCTGCATGGTCGAAAACAAAAACAGGGACAACATCTTTAGAAACAAGATATTGTATGATGTAAACAGACTCGCACGGAGTGTATAGATAGTCGTTTAGTTTACATTTAAGAAGCGAAAATGAATTGATTGGCTTTAACGGGACGAAAGTATAACATTAAGAAGCCCACTGAATAGGTAAATTATAAGTCAGTGTGATAGTAAGGTCTTAGAAGGCTGTAGTTAAGGATTATATAATGAACTACAAAATAATTTGCGTAATTTTCAAAAGTAAAAAAATATTCAATAGAAATACTAACTTCCTTTAAATTAATTTAGTATGGCATATGTAAATTGTCCTTATACTGAATCGCAATGACTTCTTTTTTCACAAAACTTTCCACATGACTTAATTCCACATGACCATGCACATATTTCATAATAAGCTGTTTACCAGGCCGCCTACTTTATTTTGCATACGGCGTTACTTTTGCCGTTCAATAATTAAATTATCGTAAAACTCGATAGCAGGTTGATAGATGATAAGTTATTAGTAAGTCTATGGAAGCAAAGATGGCTGGTGGAATAATTTGTGTGCTAGATAATAATTGTTTCCGTTGACGTTGATATTTTCGACCTATTAAATATATTTCCAGTGGGAAAATGTGAATATGCGTTTACCTCGTTTCCGTACGAAAGAAAGGGAGACTGAAGGTGGTATAGTAAGTATAAGCCTATAAAACATCAGAGTGGGGTATTTATATATATATATATATCAATATATCTGAATTCCGGTGGAGGCAAGCAAATTTTTCTCTCTTCATTTATAAAAATATATATATATATATATATTGATATCAATGTATTGTACAAGATGAAGAGGGCCTAGAGAATGTTTATTTATTATATTTCTAATGTCAAATTATGGCAATGTTACGAAGTAGTTTTTATGAAATACATGTTATTTTATGAGAGCGATGTCCACGTCAGTTAATTGTTAATATTTATACATAAGAACATTAATTCGTTTACAAGTTGAATATTTTTTGGTTTAATATTTAGGTGTGGATGAGTAAAATATGGGATTTTCAAGATGGCTTGATTATTATGTATTTTGTTTTAAGACCGTTTAGAGAGGACCATTTACTGTTAACCAATGTCAGATATTAACTGTCAGATATTTGTTCTATGTTTATAATGGATAAAGTGTCCGGCAAATCGTCACATGAAAAACAACTTTAAAGATGGAGGCGATGCGATGTAATAATACACATAACGAATAGATCCGGATAAAGGATGGAACCTTGAGGCACACAAAACTGGAAGAAAACAAACCCCTGTGTCCGCTGCATGAAGATGAACTAAAATGAAGGAATTGAGATGATGTAATAATGTTAATAAAAAATAGAACCGGATCAAGAATTGAACCTTGCGGCACAAAAACAAACAATGAATGGAAGACAACAAAAGAAAGACTGTACCATGACACGACACTGTTTGTGTTTTATTGGAAAGGTAATTCCGAAACCAAGGACAACAAAAAAAAGAATGATGTAATTTGATGAAGACAATATTGTGGTAAACAGTGTCAAAATTTTTTAACAAATTAAGGAGAGAAATAGAATTTATAAACGTTTTTTCTTTAGTTCCAAGGATGCGGTGTGGATTGGTTGGAAGGGTGGATTGATTGGCCCCTGAAACCAGTGCAGCGAAAAGTTGACACGGGTAAAAATGACACGGGTAAAAATGACACAGGTACAAATGACACAGGTACAAATGACCCAGGTAAGACTGACATATATAATATTGGCACAAGTGGAACTCTTGGGAAAATGGCACATTTAATAAAACAGCAGTAATCTTAAACATGTTCATTTGAATACGATACAGGAATTTAGAGATTAAGAATTATATATGTTTTTCTTCACAATCAGGTGAAGAATATGCTTTATTTTATTTCTTTTTTATTTAGTTTGTTTGATTGTTGGGAATGTTGGTGAAGAGTGTGTTTTGATGTAGTTTGTCTATTGAGTTTGTTCGTGGTAAAGTTGGTATCGTATAGTTTGTTTATAGTGTTTATCTTCACAGGCCAACTGTTATATAGCGTTATAACAATACTTAGTAAAAGAAATAAATGTGTATAAAAATAGGTGACTTTCCAATGGTTAGTCAAATTGATAAGAAGCAATAAGGGAGAAACAAAACTATGTTTCCATGGCAACATGTAAAACTGTCTGGTAACCAGGACATCGATGAGCAGTCTTAATGTTATTCTGGAATCTTTTGAGAGACCTCTTAGGGTTATTGCTGGTTATTTCAGTCTATATTCCCCCAATCATCCTCCACGGAAAGGAGATGGGCTATTTCGATAATTATTCCTTCCTTCACCTCCGCGTTCTCTTCTGTATCCGCGGTTTGTCATACGCCAATGCACTTAAGTTGTGATAGTTGAATTTAACTGTGGTTGACTGATTAATGTTATCTATTTACAAGTATTAATTTTACCATTTTTAATAAAAAAAAATGGTGTCTCTGAGTTCACTATGGGAGACGTAACTCAGTTGCAAGGCACTGAGATCCGAGAAAAGCCTACCACGTGACACAATTAAAGCAAAGGGCGTATCATGCACAAGGGAGTATAGGGAAAACCGGTAATTCAGCAAATCCCATATGCTTTTGTATCAGGGGCCGACACCACAAAACATTTTCTGACTTTAGCCAAAATTTGAAATGCTCTTAAATGGCTTACTTTTATATTTAAGAATGTGATATTTGGAGATTATTACCATCGTACCAGTAAGTCACCCACAAAGATTTGTTTGTTTGTTTGATTGGTGTTTAACGTCGTACTCAAGGGTATTTCACTTAAACGACGTGACGTCGTATTTCACTTAAACGACGTCATATAACGACGGATTATCCACTTCTTACTCTGCCTTACTTAATAAGGTAGAAAACCGGTAGGAAACCACATAAGAACCATCACCCAATATAGCCGGAGTCACCTCATGTGACTCACTCATATACCTGTAGTCGACTGGGGGCACCCACAAAGACAAAACAACTGGAAAAAGTCAGATTAACATGTAAAATCAGTTCCCTCAAATTTGAATTTTGAAGTCAGAAAATGGTTTGTGGAATGGGCCCCAGGCATCATTTCAGCTTTTAAATGAGGTCGAATAGAGCCAAGACGACATTTAAACTAAATGAATGTGATCAAAAACACTTAGTTCTAGATATTTATGGATTAAATCGCCTGTCTCCGGTAACCTCCATCCCCTTCGAGTTTCGGATTTTGTGTATTGAATGGCCATTTTAAGGTCATTTGCACCATATTTAGCGCGGCAGACAATACTTCAGCCCTGCAGACAATACTTCAGCCCTGCAGACAATACTTCAGCCCTGCGGACAATACTTCAGCCCTGCAGATAATATTTCAGCCCTGCGGACAATACTTCAGCCCTGCAGACAATACTTCAGCCCTGCAGATAATACTTCAGCCCTGCAGACAATACTTCAGCCCTGCAGACAATATTTCAGCCCATGTATATAAACGTATCGTATATGACATCCAGGGCATTCCACTCCTATAATAATGGATTTAGAGAAGGTAACAGCAGTGTAAATAGGGAATAAAAAGAACCATTTAGCATAACAGTAGGTCTAACCGACCAATGCAACATGAGAATAAAGTCACGTGAAGACGCAAAATGGCATAATTGGTTGATTGATCAGGTGAAGGTTAAACGGCCTGAGTTTTGCGTTCATTACTTTATTCAATATGCCTAGTCATAACATACAAGATCCATAACCGCAGTGAATTAAGAATTTTATTGATACAAATTAGTTGCAGAATGTCCATAAACTAAATATGATCCATATTCTCGATAAGAAGTTCCGACGTGAAACTCTATCCCTCACCTTGTCAAGCTTGTGCCATATTGATATGTACGTATGTTATGAATTCACCATGTATATATGTCTATCTACAGCTGCATTTATTTAACCATACCTTATTGTTTTGCTTAATGGGATAGTACGAGTCTATTAGACTTTATTCCCGCCTTAATAAGTGATACATACTATTTTATTTTTTGTAATTTTTTGTAAGGTGGATAAACAATCAATCAATCAATCAATCAATCAAAATATTTCTGTTCAAAACAAGGAGAAGATTACTCTTCTCACTGAAGTGATCGGCGACACAAAGGTCGAGGTTTAGCCATGGTGTTGTATCCCTCTGCACACAGCTCGCACAGTGTAAGACATGAAACTTTTATATAGCGAAGTAAGGCAGAAACTTAAAATCACCGCTCTAAGAGACAATCAAGAATAAGCATAATTAGAGCCACTGCTATTCCGACAGAGGCAATGCAGTGTTTGAAAAGTGGTACATTTATTTGATTGGCCTATTTATTTTCTCTTTTTAACTTTAATCTTTGTCTGACCGCCGAAAGGGAGTAAGCATTGCAAGGATGGTTATAATGCTTGTGGTGATATCAGCCTTGCCCCGTGGGGAGATGAATCCAATCAGGCGTGACAAGTGCGCGACCTCGGTGGTGAAGGATTGTTCCCGATGCCTCCCTGTCTCCGTGGATTGAAGGCAAGGCGGGGGAACCAGTCCACTTCACGCCCCGTTAAATTTCCTCTCAACTTTGACGAAAGCATTCGATAATTCAAACAAGAGTGAATTTAATAAAATCCCACATAGAATCCGTCGTCAACAGAATTCGTTGAAAAGAAACATGACTGGGAAAATAAAGGCTATTTCAAGAAGAGAGGTTCTTCAACTTTAAAATGAAATGAACAGATTTTGGATTAGATTTGCAAAACATGAAGTGTTTGAATCGTTATATTGACTGTCACTGAGTGAGTAGAATTAAATGAGTGTTAAATAACTTTACCGGAAGAAATTTGCACCACCCACCCATCCACCGAATGAAAATGGCAGTAGGCCTATACACATATTATAACAAAGCCTACAATATCTATAATGGTTTGACCATTACAATATTATTATGAAGTTCCTATCCTTACCAGAAGGATTTTCTTTATTTTTAACATGTAGGGTATTGATAAGCAATGGAATACAGTTTCATCTCTGAACTCTCTTTTGTTCTTATGTTACAGCTATTTACATTTTTAATGAAAACGACTAAAATAGATGAAGGACAGAAAAGTTGTATTTCAGAGAGTCACAACCAGAACACTACCGCGGGCGGTTTGAGGGAGCTTCCTGTTGCTCTGGTGTTCTCAGAGCTAAGGGGCAACATGAAGCCGATCTGTCGCGGCGTCTAACTCTGTAAATTCGCACACTTTATGGTATTGAGCCATTTATTGTGCCCTGTGCTAGTCTCGTGTCTTGTTTTTGTTTGTTGCCAGTGGCGTCGATGGTAGTTTCCTTCACCCATTGGGCTGGCACCTCGTCATATGAGTGAAAAAAACCCCAAACAATTTGCTAAGCTTAGATGAACATAGCAGACATAGCATTGCTGAACAAAGCAAAGGTTACATACAGTTTAACGCATGGAGGCATTGTTTGGATAAAGCGTGAAAGATTGGAAAAAAGATTGCATACAAGGCATATGATGACATCAACGATCTCGAACTAACGTTTGTGTTAAAAGAGCCAATTGGTGCTCGGTATGCTTGTAGATCAATTTCCATTATGGTAATATTTGAATGTTGGTGGTAATTTAAAGGGATCCACCATTTGCACAACACTTTGAGAACTGTTTTCTATCACATATGGGAATGAAAATTTACAAAATGTAATTGAAAAGAAATATATTAATTTGAGAAAAAATGTTATGTACATAACCGTAGCTAACGGTAAGTGGATAGCAGATCAATGTATATAAAATATGGATTACTTGACTCTCGCCCGAGTAAGTATCTAATGCAAATTAAGTGCATGTTGAGGGATATTAATGACTTTCTAATACCATGGGGAAAACATTCCAATTCAAAATCAAAACATTATATAAAAGAGTGACAATAAGGTCAGTAATTAAAGCCGGCTTGACTTCCCGACAATTTTGATTAGCTTAGACAGTAACAATCATTTAAAGTGATGACATAGGTCACAGAATGAAGTATGAAGTATTCAAGTGTAGAGGTTCTAGATATAAGGGGAACGTTTGTTTGTTTGATTCGGGTTTTACGATTTACCGTTTTCCTGTAGGTCCCAGGTAGATTTTTTAGGCATAAAACCAGCCATATCTCTATTATCTATTGATTTCTAATATTAAATATTTTACTATCGGTGGTAATAAAAATAGTAAAATCGTAACGTCAAGAAAATGAATAAAGTCTTCTTTACCCTTCCATGATAGCATCATTTACTGGGCCGTATTATATTTATCCCAATGTTTGTTAAATTGCAGATATGTGCGTCGCCAAACATTATATATATAGAGAATTCATCTTGGTCAACATGAATGGAAGTATTCAATACTTACACATGTGTGATTTATATCTCCTTACAGTGAACAATCAAATCGAAATCGTTGTTGTTAGAACAAGGTATGATTATACAAAATGTGCCTGTTCGGAGGGCCCAAAAAATGCTGCTGCTTTTCAATAGAGTCTTATTTTCACTTTCATTAATGAAGACCAACTGCAGGATTTAGTTTCAACACATACCATTTCCACTTTTTGTAGAAATATAGCATTTCTCGTCTCTGCTTGTCATCTTTAATTTACATTAGCATGGTACCTGTTCGCATCAGTCACTTACTTTACTCTGATCTGTATTGTGAAT
This sequence comes from Cryptochiton stelleri, assembly GCA_031471745.1. NCBI lineage: Eukaryota > Metazoa > Mollusca > Polyplacophora > Chitonida > Mopaliidae > Cryptochiton > Cryptochiton stelleri. The sequence goes on from JAUELC010138647.1 coordinate 11,279, forward strand.
ATCTTCTGTGAGTATTAAAGCGTTGGTGCATTCTCAGAATGGTGGTGAACTATAGTGCTGTATGGAATGACTGTTAGCGGTATTGGTTTACTGTTGA
>JAUELC010138758.1:0-11373 GCA_031471745.1 Cryptochiton stelleri
AAAAAGCGTTATATGCTTTTCATGAGTATAAGTAAAGTGACACGGCGGCCATGTATAAAACCTTTAAAAACCTACTTCCCCAAAACGGCTTAAGCTATCAAACTGAAACTTGCCATGCATATACTTCGTTAAAAGGCGCACAACCTTATCAGAATACATTTTTAATTTTATGCAAATTAGGTCTCTAGGGGCAATTGAAATGCTTCATTTTCACAGATCTCATAAATAAGCAAAAAAGGTGTCGTTTCATATTTATCGGGGACGTTGAAAACGATAATTACCATTAAAATCGTCTAATCCTGCCCATAATGCAACTGGAGGCCAAAAAAGGGTTTAAATGGTCGAATTTGTATTGTAACTTAGCCAAAGAGTAAACATTATATATAAGGAAACAATTAAGACTTAAAATTCACAATTTGTCGGATGGTAGTATAAGGCAGAGTGAAAAACGTGATATGTTTTTCATGAGTACAAGTAAAGTGACCTGGCGGCCATTTTGAAAGGTCTAAAAAACCTTTTAAAACCTACTTCCCCATTAAAATTGTCTAATCCTACCCATAATGTAACTGGAGGCCAAAATAGGACTAAAATAGTAGAATTTGACTTGTATCTTTGTAAACTTTTTAAAACCTACTTCCCCAAAACGGCTTAAGCTATCAACTTGACACTTGACATGCCTATGCTTCGACAAATGGCGTACAATCTTATTGGAAGATATTTTTTTAATTTTATGTATATTAGGTCTCCAGATGGCCAATCAAAATAGTTTATTTTTAAAGATCTCATAAATAAACAAAAAGGATGTCGTTTCAGATGTAATCGTTGACGCTGAACACGATAGCAACCGATTTTTTTAATTCGGCCTTTTAATTTTTAAGGCAGTTAGAGGGAGATTGGTTGATTGATTGTGTTTAACGCCGTTCTCAAGGGTATTTCACTTATATGATAAACCACATGTGAAAGCGTACTAGCAAACTGAACACACTCAATGTTAGGGTTTTTTAAACCAATCAACAAGCCTGGGCGAAAGGGAGACTACATGGAAGGAAGGAATTTAGAAATTTTGTTGGGACATTCAAACCAAATAAATAAATAGGTTTATGCGCCCCTCAACTTAACATTGATCTGACCTGAAGCATATATAATTAATATGACAGTAGAAGGGGAGACTCATTTAATTTCCTATGGCTTCATATCTAGTTTATCAGCTTGCGAGGGAAAAAGCGACGTAGCCTAAATGTCGTTCGAACAACGAAGGAAGACGACACGATAGGATTTGAACCTAGTATTGTTGTTTAAAACATTCTTTATTTTAATGGGCGTGCATGTACAGATTTGGAGAACGGCTTCGATTAGACGAATGCGCTTTGGCAGGATCTGGTATGACAGGACCTCGTCTCGTAAGCAAGCAGATAGGTCCAGTATACTGAGCTAGGTTTATCCTACCTCCACTCACACAAGAGCTCCAAAGGAATGTGCTAAGCATGATGGGAGATCGAATGGCAGCTCTTCATTTTACTTTGAAAAGAAATAATATAAAACGAGAAAAAAAAATAAATATGCAAATTGGAATGGCAGTTCTGGTCCACGAAAATGATTATTTTTACTTTGAAAATGGAAAACAAACATATTAAACGAAAATAATAAAAAAATTATTAAATAAAGAAAAATACAAATAACAAAAATGTTGCCTGGCAGTCATGGGCCACCATACTCGTTGTTATGTGTTTAATATCTGGTTATTATGATTCTGATATCTTGTTATTACGAGTTTTATATCTCGTTATTATGAATGTAATACCTCGTTATAATGAGTTTGATATCTCGTTATTATGAATTTAATATCTCGTTATTATGAGTTTAATATCTGGTTATTATGAATTTAACATCTGGTTATTATGAGTTATCCTCTTGATATCAACTATTCGTATTTCGTTATTATGAGTTTGATATCTCTGTATTATGAGTTATCCTCTTGATATCAACTCTTCTTATCTCGTTATTATGAGTTTGATATCTCTGTATTATGAGTTATCCTCTTGATATCAACTATTCTTATCTCGCTGTTATGAATTTGATATCTCTGTACTATGAACTATCCTCTTGATATCAACTATTGTTGTCTCATTATTATGAGTTTGATATCTCTGTATTATGAAGTATCCTTTTTATATTAACTATTGTTGTCTCGTTATTGAAGAAATAAAGTGCAGTTTTCTGTCCTTTATTGGCAGATAAAGGGTCAGTTGAACGGGGGTGTTCCTATTTGACGACGAGGGGCCGATGGTCCCGAGTTATCACATGTTAGTTAACAACCTCATTCAACTGACCCTTTATCATCCAATAAAGGACAAAAAACTGCACATTATTTCTTTTCTCGTTTGATATCTCTGTATTACGAATAATCCTCTTTATATGTATTATTCTTATCTCGTTATTATGAGTTTGATATCTCTGTATTATGAGTTATCCCCTTTATATTAACTATTATTACCTCGTTATTAGGAGTTATAGTTTTCAAATTAACTATTCTTATCTCGTTATAAGAAGTTTGTTATCTCGTCATCATAAATTATCCTCTCTTTATTAACTGTTGTTGTCTCGTTATGGTGAGTTATCGTTTTGCTATCTTGATTAGTTTCCAAACATTTGTTTTAACACTTTGTCGATAATAAGTACGAAAAGGAATGTAGTTTATAGGATGGGTTCTCTTCATTTGATAGGTGTTGCTGCACGATCACAATGAAACGCCGTTAGTTGACGGACGAGGGTTTGATGTCTCTCCTGGAACAGCCACTAAAGGTTCTCTCTATATGACTAAGGTATATCTACTGGTCTTAACTACCAAAACCAGACTATGTCTAGAAAAATCTATTTTGTAAAATGTATACACTTATAAAGTATTTTTTTGTTTGTTCTATTTTCATGTTGATATATACTCATCACCCAATTTAAACGAGATCAATCAGTGAAGGCGTTTATCCTCTTCTCAATGAATACGAACACTTGTTGTGTATTATTTAACAAAGGTCCGAATGGAGTTAATATTTAGCTCTGGAAATATGTCACGCAGAGACTCGTTTTAATCATGTTTGACATTTTCAGGTTAAAAATTTACCTCCACCATACCGGACGCTATCGGGATCCCAGTGTGTGGATACATCCACAGACACCTTCACTAATAACCTTCAACTCTTCGATACATACGACCCAAAGGCCTGCATTTATGAATGTCGTTACAAATACATTAACGCGGTTTGTAAATGCCGATCCCTCCATGACCCAGGTAAAAGAATGTAATACCATTTGAAATATCTTGTTACCCCGTAGAAAATTAGGCATACGGCTTGGTCAATTTCTCCCGTTGTTGTTGCCACCAAATATATCATTGGAAGTATTTCACCTCTGCTATAAAGATCATGTCCTTATCAAACGGGACATACATGAGCCATGGTTTGATCTTACTCCTATATAATCTGCAATCATTCATTATCGATGTCACTGTATCTAAACCACAGTTGGCCTCCACTGAAAAATATATAGTTATGAAACGGATTCAATACTTTGTCGAACTACTTAAAGTGACACATGCACCCATTATAAGGTTTTTAAAAATTTCGATTGAACTTAGTATAAAGTTTGTTCATAAATTGAAAGAGCACAGTTAAAATTATTAAATAGGTACATAGCTAAAATGAGACAGGATAAATCCTCTAACAATTTCAACTCAACGTAAAGATGAGGGGGGGGGGGGGGGTCATTATGCATTTAAGTCTTTGATTTACCGCGGTAACAAACATTGATTGCAACGACTAAATATTTTAAATTGATAAGGAGTGGGGCCAATAACCCTTCATTTGACATGGAGTTTGCACAACAATGCGTTACCCAGATATTTGAATTCGAAAACTGATAGACACATTCTCAATTAAATATTCTGGCAACATTTTCCTTTAGCTTTCACTTAAGTACGAAGCTGTGGGTGAAATTACGAAAAGCTTTTCATTTTTACTTCTTGAGAAAAAATTCTGTAACTCATGTGATTCTGTAATAACGCAAAATTACCTCTTTTTTTTAGCACACGTGTCACTTTGTAATGAAACCACCAGAAAAGCTTTCAAACTTTCGCTTTCATCTGTTTAGCACTGTTGTTTTAATACCTTGTCTCAATTTCAGTTTACCAAAACTTTTAGTATCGAGGCTATATAAGTTAGTTTATTAAGGGCGATTTCATTGCCCAACTTAGACCTATATGTAGTTTTAATTATAAGTACTTTGTTTTAGGTAACGACGTATTTTGTGATTCCCACCAGCTGTTAAGCTGTTATCAACCTCGTTTTGGTAAGTCATCTTAAAATAATTTCTTAAATAGATTACATGCTGAAGCACAGGTATGATAATATAATGTTATTTTTTCGTCAACTATCACAGTTTTAGTTAACTAGGGCATAATAATTGTTTGTCACTGTATTATGCGATTGTAATGGGTATTCTAATGAATACTTACTGAATAATTGAATAATTACGGACTAATTGTAAAGTTTATGGAGGTGTAACTTTGGGTTCGGCAAAGTCCACCATACTAGTGTATGCTGTAAGTGGTTCTTACAAGATAAGGAAACCTGTTCCTGCATTCAGAACACCATGTTGGTAAATGCTGCATATGGTCTATGTAATCTTACTTTATTTTCATAGTTTTGCCGTAAAGCTGTTCAAATTGTTCCTTTCTTTTTACTTTCATTATCTTCGGTATTCTACTGTAGGTTCGCCACGGTCTAATTTATCACGTCTCACGCGTGTCATTTATTATATTACAATCGCTTCAATATTGTATTCATATTTGACCAGTTGACGGTAGGGGCATATATAACGAAACGTTTACAATAGGGACTTACATATGAGTACAAGTGTTTCTCCTAATACTGTTACACTTCTACTAAATGGCCATAAAATCGATCATTTAGTAATAATTTAATAGTATGGATAACAACTACTTGATTTATCACACATCCCAGAGACTACAAAAGTACTATCAACAGACAACTATTTATATAACGATAAAGGAGAACTGACAAATAGTACCTGGTATTCAATAATTAAGTAACGAGATTTTAAAGGATTTAGTTTAATTTTACTAATGCAGGACAAAAAACACTTGAATGCCTCCACCATCGAACTCTGTTGACAGGGCCAACACAGAGGCTCATCATAGAATTTCAATCGAATTCGCCTCCAAGTTAAAGACGGTCAATCTTTCTTTACGTAAATTAGCGCAGCCACAGACATGCACTGATCATATCAGTGGGTGGTTTGTCCGGAAGTATACCACTTGACAAGTCAATTGAAGCAACCAATAGTTTCCTGTTTAAAAGTTTCCGTAGAATGTTCTTGGACATATGGTGAATCGTGTAAATAGTTCAAATGACGATTGATTATGTTAAATTAAGTACAATAGCGATTCGATGTTTCGGTTTCTTTCAAACCCAACATGCAGAGCAGCTGTAACATAGGGGTGTGTGCATGCCAACGTCATCATATTACCATTACTATTTTATTCAATTCATCTCTGAAAATAAGTCAGATTTATCATATTGCATGTGTGATTTTACTTTTTCCAGATGATTTCATAAATAACAACCATCAAGTGAACTGTGACTGCCCAGTTCCCTGTGAATGGAACATTTATAAAGCAGAGATGTCAATGGCAGCATTTCCATCCGCTGCCTTGATGGCTGAAGTCAAGTCGATCCTCAATACATCCGTTACAAACGAAGAGTAAATTTCAACTGTTTATCATTCTACGCCAAATTTTAATTCCATAATAAAACTTGATACCTCAGGGGTCTCTTTTATTTACAGCTATAAAGATAAGCCGTTAGAGGGAATACACCAGTAAATATGGTGACTTTCTCGGGATATCGGTAACTGATTTAAACATAATTCACTTCAAATGCACTGATATCTCAGAAATATTATCCAAGTAAAATGAAACTTGTCCACAGATCACATTTGTGAAGGATATTGTTAACACATCTTGAAAACTCGAATAATATCGATGCACAGTTCTATATCCTCCAAGTTGAAATAAATATGATTAAGTATGTGTACACGAAATAAATATGAATAGGTATATGTGGCCACTGTACATGAACTAAATATAAATTGGTATCTGTGGCCAGTGTACACGAAATAAATATGAATAAGTATGTGTAGCCAGTGTATACGAAATCAATATGAATGGGTATGTATGGTCAGTGTACACGAAATAAATAGGAATAGATATGTGTGGTCAGTATACAAGAAATAAATATGAATAGGTATGTGTAGCCACTGTACACGAAATAAATAGGAATAGGTGTATGTGGCCAGTGTACACGAAATATATATATGAATAGGTATGTGTGACCAGTGTACACGAAATCAATATAAATAGGTATCTGTTGCCACTGTACACGAAATAAATAGGAATAGGTATGTGTGGCCAGTGTACACGAAATGAAAAGGAATAGGTATGTGTGGTCAGTGTACAAGAAATAAATATGAATCAGTATGTGTGGCCAGTGTATACGAAATAAATAGGAATATTTATGTGTGACCGGTGTACACGAAATATATATGAATATGTATGTGTGGCCATTGTACACGAAATAAATATGAATAGGTATGTGTGGCCAGTGTATACAAAAAAATATGAATAGGTATGTGTGGCCAGTGTACACGAAATGGATATGAATGGGTATGTGTGGCCACTTAACACGAAATAAATGTCTAACGGTATGTGTGGCCAGTGTACACGACATTAATAGGAATAGGTATATGTGGCCAGTGGACAGTGTACACAAAATATATATGAATAGGTATGTGTGAGCAGTGTACACGAAATCAATGTGAATAAGTATGTGTGTCCAGTGTGAACGAAATCAATATGAATGGGTATATGTGGTCAGTGTACACGCAATAAATAGGAATAGGTATTTTGGCCGGTGTACACGAAATAAATATGAATAGGTTCGTGTGACCAGTGTACACGAAATAAATATGAATAGATACGTGTGGCCAGTGTACACATGAACGTTAGCAGTTATAACAAATCAAACTCTAACACTTTCTGAATAAAGTGTAAACGCAATTATCCGCTCTTTCTTCGTTCATCTAAATTTTGATGTGAATAAGCTTTGTAACTTTATATTTTTTGGTTTGTCAGGTTTCGACAAAACTATTTGAAGCTAACGCTGGCTTATGACAATTTACATTTGGAGTCGGTAACCCAAGTTCCAAAGTTCACCATAGAATCAGTCGTTAGTAAGTACTGCTTTATTTATATATTCATAATTACTCTTATAGAAGCCAAACTAGCAATTCGCCGCCAAAAATTGGGTACTAAAACGAATTAAATTGTATGTCATCGTATAGCTCTATTGGTTTGGTTTTGGTACATGTAAGCTTTTGAAAATTTCAACTTTCCCGACACGGCATTTTCTTTGTGTGCTGTGTGGGTTGTCCGCGTTCATTGCATTAGATGAAAAAATAAACGTAAATTGCCGTGTATTAATTAGGCCTGTTAGCTCAGGGTCTGGGTGTCCGGCATTTACTACTGGCAATTTGGTCAGTGGTCTTCTTTAGGACATGACCATACATAGACATGCTTGGTGTACAATGTTCATAATAGTGGACATGCTTGGTGTACAATGTTCATAATAGTGGGGTTTGATCAACTTAACCTAACCCCTCTAACCCAGGGTATTCCATGAACATATTCTAGAAAAGATCGTCGATCATTTGACTCTTTCCAAAGTTGTGTAAACGCCTCAAAGCTGCGGATTTATGTTTCCTTTACAAGTACATCCCATGGTTCAGTCGTCTTAGCTTGTGGTGCAATCAACAATGATGTCCAAACAAGGCTATTACAAAACTAAATCTTCAAATCAAATAGATATCTTTTTTTAGCATGCTTTTAACAAACTTACCATGATGCATTCCTTTGCATTGTTTGGACCTTGGGAATCTTTTACAAGTCACGAGCGATCAATTGTTAAATAACTGAAGTAGATTTAGTTTATTGATAACATTTTAACCCACTACACGCCTGTGACTTGTTCAAATGTATATGTCGATTCTATTATGTTAGTCTTTTTATGTATCGCTGCTAATCTGAGATATGTTTACATTAATTGTATATATTTATCTATGATATAATTCAACCAATTCACTTAAACTATGATACTTTATGTCAATCTCTAATAAGATACTTCGTCTTTCTATTAGTTCTGTATTTACATGTATATTGTATCTTCATTGAATTTCCGCATTGACTTTTTTTTGTTTATAAAAATATATGCATGTTAATTATCAGACATGTAAGTGGACATCAAGCATGTTGTACTCTGAATTACCCAAAAAATAATAACAAATAAATTAACACTTTTGATGTTTTACTATAACAGGCTCATTGGGAGGTCAAATGGGAATGTTTCTAGGTGCAAGCACCCTTAGCCTTCTCGAGTTCTTCGATTTCCTGATCCAGTTGATTGCTCACTGCGCCAAGGGACCAAGACAAAGGAAGATCGCCCACAACTAATCAACCGAGAGGTCTATGGAGAGTGGACTACTGTGATCCACAAAATGTATTTTTAAGGGTAAAATCTTCAGCTTGGCTGTAGTAGAAGAACTGTTGAACATAGGAGTAACACTATCTCTTTACGTAAAGCTTGGATCGCCAAAGAAGCACATCCTTATACACGATATGAATCGCTTTAAGCTACGAAAACAAGTCTAGAACTGAAAACATATATTAATGAGTGATGGCTATGAACATGTACGAATGGAAACTATTCTTTGCTCTGACCTAAAAGGCACTATACCGATTGCAAAATCATAATGAACGAACACTAAACTGACCAATAGATACTTTATACCAGAACTGTTCCATCTCATGCTATTGTTCTTGTGATTGTACTCTGTAATACAGAGTTGCATGTTCTCGAATTGAACATTATAATTCTTATACCATGTGTTGTAATAGATTATCGTGTATGTGTGTGCATGTACGCGGGCTTATTTCCTTTGAACAATAAAGTATAGCAATTAAATAATAAGCATTTTAATGACTAGGATTTGTTACAACCATTAGGGTATTACCAGAAGTCTATTAACTAGAAGTATGCAACTCCCATTTACATGTAGGTCTGTCCCCGGCATTGTAGATCAAGCACCCTCTTATAACGTATGATGTGACGTTGCACACAGTTAAACTCGGTAGAGCACAGATTTTTTTCTAACGAATGCTGGGAAATTCATATTTGTGAAAGCCAGTTACTCAAAAGGCCGCACCGTAAAAATCATTTATTATGACTTCACCACAACTGGTCGTTTATTTGTCAATGTACTGTATTGATAAATATTATACTTTTGTAAAATAAATATCATGGGAATCTAGGTAAAATACATGAAAAAATACGTTGAATGGGTTCAAAAATGTCACTTCCTTCATAGGTTATGTTTTTATTATGCAAATTTGTATCTGACCTATATACAGGTCATTCTTTTTGACCAATCAGCTCTAGCTGATGTCACAATGTAAATTACCCAGCATTCCGAACTGAGAAAACAGATAAGGACCTGAGATATGACGTCACTATTATTTGCTGGTCATCAATGCCGTGGATACTACCTATATGGGAGTTGCATACTTCTAGTTAATAGACTTCTGGTATTACTATAAAGAAGTTCGAAGTAGACATATCTTCCTTTGCACTGGGATGATAATAAAATGATACTATTGAAATCATCTTCTTGGGAATCATATACATAACATTGTGTCAAAATATAAACTAATACAAATCGGCATTGAATCTTAAGAAGACGTCTGTTTCATATTCCCCAACGGTTTTGCCGCCTAAAGTCACACGGGCGTTCTAAATTAGGTTCTGACTTATTGCGAAATCACATAAGATGTAGACCTTTTTCTCAAGAAGTAAAAAGAATTGCACCTAATCCACCAGGCTTTGTATGTTAGGTGAAGTTTAACAATAAAACCCCCCCTGAAAATTGAATTCTGCCAAAGTATTTAATTAAGAATGTGTCAATCAGTTTTCATTTATCTAAGTCATTGTTATACAGACATAACACCATGTCAGTGGTTGTTGGCTCCATCCCTTTACGATTTAAAATCGTTACAATGTAACAGCCGTTTCAAACAATGTGGGTTTCTCCCCGCGGTGGTCAAATACTTTATAGATGCATTTATAAATGCTCGCACCGCCTTTTCCGTAAGAGTTCAAATTATGACACGATTCTCCCGTTCTCGTATAAGATATGAAACCATTGAATAAATTTTATTCCAAGGGTACTGTTTTCATGTTAATACTTGGATAAACCGTGGCAATGCGAATTTGTTAATAAAATCTCATTTTGGGCGCCCGGGTGACTCAAAACAACATAGATGTTGAGTTTGTTAAGGCAAAATAAATTACCAATGTTTAGATAAACTCCTGATCTTAGGGATAAGTATGTGTTTAAGTGATTTATACATTGAAATGCTTAGAATATGAAGTAAATCTTTTTATGAGTAGGTGTGATAAGACTAGTCAAATGTAACGCAATTTACATGTATACTATTGTGTAGGCCTATCTTTTCTATTCTACAAGATTTCGCAGAAAACTGACTCCATCATCAGGTATTCAGCTATAGCAAGGTATAGTCATTTTAAAGTGTTTTTAAAAGGTTCCAACAAAGTCACCATTTTAAAATCAGATCTATCCACAAAAAGGCTCTAAAAATAAACTATATGCAACTGATAACACACAAATATGGCTTAAAAGACACGACAGTAAACTCAGATAAGCTTAAACATACCACATTCAACTCAGCCACATACATGCGCTGACATATATCCCATTTAACTCAGATAGACACATACGCACAAACATAACACATTCAACTCATATAGGTTAAGAACCGCTAAAAAATCTCTTTACTATTTATGTAGTAATTCTGATGAGTTCACCCACTGAAAAAGTGTGTGGAAAACACTTATTGAATATAGTGTCATACCTTCAAAGAAAGAGGGACATTGGGGCTTTGGAAATTGTAGAAAATCGATTGGTGGTGTCCAATCATATTTTAAACTACAGCACGTTATAAACGGCTTCTGTGTAAAATCTCTATGGAAACAGTGTAACGGGCTGAATTTTCAAATCACCAACAATCTAATTTAAGTTTTAGTTACAATTCGACTATTGTCATTTTTCATGAGCTATTATATTGCAAATACAAATTTATCTCATTCTATAAACCTCTCAACTCTCAGGTCCCAATAATATCAAATCGCTGCTCCCCCGACATTCTTCTGCGGCGAGTTGTACCGGTGCACA
>JAUELC010138869.1:0-11373 GCA_031471745.1 Cryptochiton stelleri
GATCCCCAGTGGAGCCCACCACCTTGATCTCCGGAGTTCTAATCCTGCCGACCCACCAGATGTGATCAATGCCCGGAGGATGGAGAAAGACATGATCAGAGGATGGATTAATGATTACTGGTATAGTGTATAAAAACAGACCCAGGCTACTATCATCATAGAGGCTATACAATTACTTCACTACGATGTGTATAAATTATGGCAGTAAAATATTATTATTTCTGCAAGTTAGTACGTTGAGCCGTTGAAGAAAAAAATAATTCAGATTGGATTTAATTAATTTTACCTGGCAGGAAATCTCAGTGAAGCCATGTAAACGGATGTATTGTCTTAATCCTTCACGTGTAGCTGTTCTTTTGTTGTTGCAAAAATTAAGAGTCATTGTAAACAGGCTTTAAGAGAAGTCTGTATCAATTTTTAATATGTAGGCCGTTGTATCAGTTAAATATATAATGAAAGGTTAAAAAGAACCACCTCATGACAAACCATCTTTAAATTTCTTTAATCCCCTTAGGATTGTCCCCATAGTGAGTGAAATTTGAGTTACTGAATTAGAAAGAAAGAGGATACATTGATAGGGTGTTACTGGGAACGGGTTTAAATATTATCAGCATTGGAGTAGTTCCCTCACTCTTTCAATTTTATACAGAGATCAGATGAAGAAACTTTGTCAAACCTAGGACAAATTATAATGAAATGAATTCTTAAACATTCCACAGTGAACGTCTTCATGCAGGTAATAATATGTTCGTACTTATATTAGTATAATTCAGACATGTCATAGGTTTCTATTTACCTCTTGACTAAATTGAATTAGTGTTGTAAATTTTTTTAATTTCAAGAAAAAGTTGAATATGACAGAAAAGATAGAAATTGTGTAGAATATATCTTTGACATTTGTATATACAGTGTATCTTGTACATAGACTGATTGCTATTTTACTGTTGAAGAGGTTGCACTGGAAATCTGAACCTAAATCAAGACTTGAACTAGGTTAAATTGTTTTAAATTTCTTTCCCCTAAATCTCCAGTACAATCTCTTAAAATAAACATTTCCACTGTAAAAAACAAGTCATTTTACCTTTGGTTTCTTAAACATACCACTAAGTCTGTCGATGTCTCCGATTGTCACAAAGAGGTTTTTCAATAACAGATGTGGTTATGCTTTAAAAGTTTTGTATATAACTGTCCATAAAATACTCCATCCTTGAGAAGTTTTTCATTTGTTTAATTTCTTTGGTTGATTTTTCTTCATCTTCAAATTGGGAGCGAGCTAAGTATAGACAGCGGCAGGAAATACAAGTCACCACAGCAGAAAATAGGTCACTTCTGTCAAGTACTTAATTAAAATGGATTTCAGAAAATCTTCAGTTTTAAGCTCTGTTATAAATGACTTAGCAGGCGAGTGACTTGATGTATTCTATATAAATTTGTTGATGCACTACGCAAGACGAACACATGTAATCGTGGATATTGATTATTACCAGAAGTGATTGAAATGCTGACGCATGGTGGATGACGCACGAAGCAATACGGACACAAGTGTTCCTAGCTCTGAAATGTCCTACCCTTGATAAGAGAGTTAGTTACAGGTGAAATAAGTGGAAGCTATTGTAATGTATAGAAACACCAATGAAACAAACTAGTATTAATGTAAGTTTTAATAGCTTTTCTCACTAAATTTCATTTCTACTCAATGAAAAACAAAGTTCAGGTTATTCAACTGGAATGTTAATTTTAGGCAGAGACTTTAATGTGCTATATTAGCCCAGTCCTGAAGTGTTAGGGATACTTCCTTAAACACAGAGGTCCATGACCAATAACAATGGCCTAGAGTGACTGGTTACAATGATGCCTGGCCCAATCAGACTTTAAACAAGAGTTTTTAGTAAACCAAACGTTCTTCCTCCAGGGGTGGCATACCCAAGTAATGAACATTTGGCACCATGGTAATCAGAGATGTCAAAATATGGAATAAATATTGGTGAATCCATGATAGCAAAAGGAACAACTACAGTTGATGGAGAATATGTCTACCAAGTTTCATTAAAATAGGCCTAATAGTTTTTGAGTTCTGTTCCGGAATCGAAATTCACACTAACTTTGTAGCCATGGAAATAAAAAAGATATATATTGGTGAATCTGTAATAGCGAAAGGAACAACTACATGTACCTTTGATGGTGAAAGTTCCTATAAAGTTTCATGTTTCCAGTTCTGCTCCGGAAACAGATTAGGGCCATCCAGACACTGGTCATACCATAATACGACCGATTTTTATCGGGCAGAAAAAGGAGTATTTTCATTATGGCTTGCCGCCCAGCATAGGGCCTTTCGAGCAGTGACTAGTTACCCAATGTCGGGATGCTGTGACTGAATGTGCTAACAGGCCGGGTTTCTTCGGTATCCATGTTCCAGTGAGACACCACTTTGGCAGGATTTCACATGGAGCACTGCCCGACAATTGCTCCGGAAACATCTGCTCCAGCGACAATTGCTCCGAAAACAATAACTCCCGCCGCAACAACTTATCTGACCACAATTATTGCCAGGGATGGTATCCAAAACAGCGTGTCAATATTGGGGTTGGAGCAATTGTTGCGGGAGCAAATGTCACCGGGAGAATTTACGCTAGATCATTTGTCGTACATGTAGGTGCAATTGTTGTCATGGATTCCACATGGAGATAGTGCCGTTGTATGAGCAAAGTGGTCCAACATTTGTTTTTTAGCATTTGGAATTGACAAAACCTACCACGCAAAGACTTCTGAGTTTCTGATCACCTCAATGAAGTGTGAAACTTCACAAGTTTACTTTCCATAAATAACAACTTCACAAGGTATGTTGATCTGAGATAAGTCATTTATTTATGTTTGTAGCATGGAATACACAGAATTGTGGACATAACATACTTTCAAGTGGCTTATAGTATAGAAACTACTTTCACAGGTTGAAAACAGGTGTGAATTTAGTCGCACAATACAACATTTCAACTTTCATCATCTGTCTCACCTTTCCCCACTAACTAAAAATGTATCTGTCTAATGATACATCTCATGCGTTATAAATGCTTCCTCTTGCTTTCTGACTCACATGCCATTTCAATCTACACGAATAACCGAATCAGATGAAGAAAGAATTACTTCACTCTTACTACAAAAACAGAATGGGATATCACAGCTCAGGTTGAGAACACAAAGACAACATTTTGACAGAGTAATAATTAAAGCAATTAATGACATTATATAATTAATTCATATCACTTGCCAAGATTATGCATTTAAAATGAAGTAAAATAAAGAAGAAAAAAAATAATTCTTTTTCCGGAAATGGGCAAAATAATTATTGTAATGAAATAATTAAGTTATTTGTGGGCGATTACTTCATAAGAGTTATGTACATGTACTTGATTAAGTAGCTAATATACATATAATGTAACTATGGTAACATAGCTGTGAATGTAAACAAAAGTAACCGGTTTGAATCAGAAATACATGTGATGTTCATAATTAATATCATAGTTAATGTCCCCATATTATAGTAAATAAATCAACGGAAAAATGTTCATATCCCACACGCACGTCTTTGACCCGTAGTTAAAGCTTTCACATCCACTAGTCATCAAAAGGTAAATGAGGTGTGCGTACTATAAACAAAAATGTTAAATGAAATGTAGTTTACGTTTATACTTTGGCTTTATATTTAACATTATTGCTACTACCATGTCAGTCACTGCTGTGTTCAAATTTAAACCAGTCAAACTTACATGAAAGAGTAGCTATAAATAATTCCAAGTGAAGTAAATAAAACTGGTAATAACGGATTAATGGACAAATGACCTGTCTTATTTAAACTAATAGTCAACGCTTAAAGCCGCTTCGTTAGTTTTGATGAGTGATTGATGAAGAAAAGAAACGAAGACGACTTTTAGCTAATACAACAATATAGTGAGTAAATGCAGAAAAAAATATAATACAGAAAAATAATGTGTTATGACCAGTTATCTCTATATACCCATTATTATCAGCGAATCTAAAACATGAGAAGCTTTGATTAGTTTCCAAATCATATTTTACACTAATTGAGACTTTACATGTTTTAGACACAAACAGTAAATACAAATGAACTACCAGTATCCTAAAAAGTCTGATGTGTGATCATGCATATTACTAAAAATACCAAGGAATGTAACGCAAAAAGAAAAATGTACAAGCAAGCTTGACTGGAGATATTTTCATGTTTTAACATGACTTCTGATTGAAAAAGTAAACTTATCCTGTTTAATTGGAGTTATGTGAAAGTTAGAAAACTTGCAATCCATATTTCATCTAAATAGCACTTAGTGTAGAATGAATGAAAGAAGTCTTGTATAGCACTAGATGAAATGGCACAATAAAATAGTATGAAATCTTAACATGCTTAACCCTGGTCTATCACTTTTTCAATTGAGTAGGTGTATAATTTAGCGTTAACAAACCAATAATGATACGTTGCAAATACGTCCCTTGAAAAAAAAACCAAACCTATATACATGTAAATTCCATATAACTTTAGCAGAAAAAATTTACAAAGTTAAAGATTGAGAGTGCTAATGGGTAAATTTAGATATGAAGATACAAGACGTCATATATTGACTGAACAAATTATTAACTCTAGGAAACATATTGAAATTGAGACAAACTTAAATTATTAATGTGAACACTTGGTAATGAATTTTAAATTTGTTTTTGAATAAAACGAAAATAAATGAGACGTTTCAAAACTGAAATATGAGACTAAATAGTAAAATAACAAGATAAATAGTAAAGAAAAAGAACAATTAATGGCACTGAGGTGAAAATTACAAATAACACGTCTTGTCACATATATAATAACCAACAACGTCTTGTCACATATATAATAACCAACAACGTCTTGTCACATATATAATAACAAACAACGTCTTGTCACATATATAATAACAAACAACTCCAAGAAAATATACCAGTTCACTTGCGTCAGTTTGCAATCTGCAAAAATATCTTAATTTCACTTTAAAAAATCTGAGTCCGTATTTCTACATAATGTCCACTGAATCAATATTTTTCATTTTATGCAACATTTCATGAAAGTGGACCCTCGACTCAATTGAATTGGAACTGAAAAATCAATTCGAAAGATTAGCCGAGTACGGAGATATTTTCAATCATACCTTCATAGTATGTATGAAGATCTGATGAAACATAGTTCCCTCTACTGATACTTATGGTATGTTAATGAAATGTATTTATCATATATATCTCTACTGATCCTCAATAATTGTAAGATATGAAGATCTGGTGTTCAGGGGCCAGTTGCTCAAAGCGCTATTACATTTAATCCTGGATTAGATCGATGTCATGTTAATTGTCTATTGCTAATCCCGGATTAGTGATTTAATCCGCGATTAGCCACTGATCTTGGTTTTCAGCAACCGGGCCCCGAACACTAAATGTCTTAAGTTGAAGATAGTGAAGTTCCATGGTCTTCCCTAGACCTTAGTTTCTGGTCCCTCTGAAATGTGCTCCTCATGTTTGAAGGAAGTCTTTATCTTGCTCATAAAGTTACTACAGATGTGACCATATACTTTAACATACCACTCAGGTCCTTTACCCCTACAACAGAAAAGAGAGAAAAGTATCAATTTCTTTTCTAATTATTTGCTTGAGATACTCAGCTATCTAATTTTTATTAAGAGTGAGCTGTTTGTGCTAATGACAACTTGTTTATACCCAGTAAAAATATAAACACTTCGTACACATGAAAGCATTAAATATTGATTTTATGGGCAATATTTGGGTTGTTTTGAAGTATTTTTGCTGCTGGATTTTGCATTCTCTGGACAGCTGAATTTAATAAATTAAAAAATGTTGTAAATTGATAACAATTTCTAACTATGTCAACACTTTTTTTTGTTATTATAATAAAGGTTATGTATTAATACAATGTATATATTGTCAATAAAGTGTGTATTGCCATCTCAATTAATTCATAGGATAGCAAATTATTAAATATAAAGCAACAGTCTTTAAAGTTTTTCAACTGTGACTGATACACAAGGGAAACAAACTGAGCAGTTCAAGGATTTAAGGAACTTTCAATCATGACTGGTCAAGCATGACAGGTCATTTCACACCTGCAGTTCAGACAGGTGAGCCAGACAATCAGAAGGTGTGGATAGCACAAACTAATATCTTAATCCTTTACACCTTTGTACATTGAGACAAACTCGTTGCTTTTAACACTTATTGTCGCTTTTGTATTTTTAAAGCCTTTGCTTTTTTGTTACTAGAAATATACTTTCTTTTCCTGAGTATTGTTAGAGCCACTTTGCCACTGATACTGTAAGCTTGTCATCTCTTACAGCATTAAGATGTCATTATATGCCACACCTTTGCTCAATAACCATCACAGTAAACACATTAGTAAGTTCATTTCTGGCCTTTCTAGCAAAGACACTCAATAAAGTCTTTTTTACATAAGCTAACATTTCATTTAATACTTAACTAATAAATTTACTGTGCAGTCAATAAAGTCTACTCCTAGTTATCTGACAGTTCTACTGGGCACTAGTTTTCTATTTGAATATTTGGGGCCTTACAGTATGTGTTATTGTGCTGACAGATTTATCACACTTGTTAAACGATGATAAAGCTGTGTCAGTACGTACCTGATGTCAATGCGACTACAGTATGTGTTATTGTGCTGACTGATTTATCACACTTGTTAAACGATGATAAAGCTATGTCAGTACGTACCTGATGTCAATACAGTATGTGTTATTGTGCTGACTGATTTATCAAACTTGTTAAACGATGATAAAACTATGTCAGTACGTACCTGATGTCAATACAGTATGTGTTATTGTGCTGACTGATTTATCAAACTTGTTTAACGATGATAAAGCTATGTCAGTACGTACCTGATGTCAATGCGACTCAGGTGAGTGACCCGAGATTTACCCGACCCACATGGCTCAATAAGGAATCGGGAAGCTAACACGACACCCCTTACCCCGCCCAGCACTGGGGCACCCGGGTGGTCTATTGATGTAGAGACTAAAACACACGCTCCCTTATCAAGGTCTGTTCGCCATGACCTACAAAGTAAAATGTGAAAATAAAAATAAAGCAAATTGTAATATGAAAGCACAGGTTGCCTTCAATGACTTTTCATCACATAAAAATAATTGACCATCAACTGAATATCACCAAAGTCATTATGGGATTTTAACATTTAAGAATGGTTTTACAACCAAAATAATTTTTAAAAGCAGTGACATCAGATTTGTTTGTTTTATTGGGGTTTTACGTCATATTTAAGGTTATTTCACTTATGACGACGTGCCAGCCCAATGGGTGAAGGAAACCACCCTCGACGCCACTGGCAACATACAATGACAAGATACAAGACATAACAGGACGCCACAACAGCTTCTTGTTGACCCATAGTTCTGAGAACACCAGGGCAACATGAAGCTCCCTCCAACCGCCCACCAGGAACATCCGAAGAAGCAAATGAAATATCTTGGACATGTAATTCCTGAATACGGTATTGCAACAAGGTACAATGTAGAGAGACGTCAAATGAATGAAACTTCATTTGCATATTAATAAGTTATTATCCTTTCAAAATAAGTTTAATTTTTAATATGGTGTCCAGCTTCTAGACCTAGGAATAATACATGATTCATTTATCTTCATAAGAGCACAACCTCGAATGTACCAAATAAATAAGCCATTACCGCTTCTTCAATTCCGTAAGTGCTTGGTCTTAGGCAAAGTGCGTAGCTTAAGTTGATGTTACCGCCATGACACCCAGTAAGCAATGCGTCGTCATGATTACTTACGTAAGGTAGGTACGCTTTGAAACACTCACTTGAATAAAGATGAAAGAGACTTACCTGAGAACACAGTAATCCCTAGTTGGATGTGGTGCCATGGAGTTTCTCACAAACTGATAAACATCAGCCTGATTGTTAATCTTCTCGACTACTCTCCATTGTAACAGATCCTCATCCCACATATACCTGGGGAAAATTAACGATTATACTATTAACATAACTATATGGTTTATACACTTATGTTTGTTTGATTGGGGTTTAATGCTGTACTTAAGGTTATTTCACTCATATGAGATATGACGGCGTGCCAGCCCAATTGGCTTGAGGAAACCACCTTAGACGCCACTGGCAACAAATAATGACAAGATACAAGACCAGCACAGGACATAATAAATGGTGCAATAAGACAAAGTGTGCAAATTTCGGTGCCCAACACCACAAATAGATCGGCTTCATTTTGCCCCTTAGCTATGAGAGCACCAGGGCATCATGAAACTCCCTCCAACCGCCCATTATACAGTTATGCTACCTTACTCTTTCAGCTTCTAAATGCTACTAAAAACAAAATGATTTAGGATAAATTTGGATATCCGGCAGAAGCAAAAAGCATGTTTATTTTTTAATATTGTGCTTATATTTGGTGATGCTTAAATCCAATCCCTAATTATGTTCATATCTATTAAATTATGAATTATTTACCAAGAGAAATAAACAAAGAAATCTCAGACATATTCTTTCAAATTAAAATAGACATCTATTAATGCTTTATCATATACAATTACACAATTTCCCATTAACTAATTCCATAACTGACCTTTCTGCTAGAATCCTATTGAGAACCTCAGTGGGTGGAGCCTCCACTTCTACGGAACATTTCCACAATCGTAACGGATGTCCGTCTCCAACCTTCTTATATGACAATTCGACACCATCAATAGCAGACAGGGATGTCCAGTTCTTAAACTTCTCCCGTGCCTCCTGATGAAGTTAAAACAAAAATACCAGAATACTTAAGTAGTTATTACAAGACAAACCCTTTGACTGTACGTACTTTATTTCATGTACAAGCTTCAATAAATTAATCCAAACATGAAGACGTACATGCACCATAGCTTATATAAACACAGCATTCCAAAGTCCATATACACACAGTAGAGTGCAAAATGATATAAGCATTGCACCATGGGACACATTGACTTACGCCCTATCCATTTCTCATAGTTATAATATATGAATAGAACAAGTTATACCAACAACCATACATTGTGATTTAAGTTGATCGCAGGTAATAACAACCCAGTACTGCTTAAAGAGAAGACTATGTTAAGAAAGAATAATGTTGTATGGTCATGAGAAAGAAAACAGGTAGACCTAATTAAATATAGTCTGAACATAAAACATTGCACTCCCATGTACATTGCAAGTGTAAACCGGTCAGTCAAATTTGACACTACATGAACCTGTTGTAAAAGGTCTATTGGTCACACAGAAAAGTTAATAAGGATGCTTACCTTCAAGATTCCCTTGATACAGGAGTCGGCATAAGCTGTGATATCAGGGGGAGATAACTGGTCTGTTTTACATAGTTCTTCTAATGAGACAGGTTCCCCTTCCTCCATATAAGAGAATCGACACTGTGCTAGGGTGTCAGCAGAGATCTAAATTTACATAGACAAATAGAGTTTAATTTTATATACTATATTGGCGTTTATTCTATTTTTACTATTTATACAAATTCTTAATTATTATGAACAAGTGAGAGCAGTTAACGATGGAACAAATGGAAAACTGATATTTATTGTTTTTTACTTACTATCTAATTAACAAACTTGTTCAATCTAGATTTTTGTTGTTCTTAATGCTAGTTCCCAAGATGTATCTTTAAACTAAATATAATCATATTTTCAGTTTCTTAATTACATAATAATGTGAAGCACTCACCATAAAGAGTTGTTTACACTGTACTACCATCATAGTCAGACACTCATGGGCTGCTTTCTGGTCCAACAGTTCTCTTTGATCAGGCACCCCTAGTCCCTTGTTTTCAGAGCGTTTAGTGCGGGGGCTGGCAGTAGGAGGTACATTACGTGGGCCACAGATGGAAAACAATGAAGGTGCAAAACAGACGGCTAAATTGCTGGCAGTCATCTATCAAATAAACAGAATGATGATACAGTTAAATAGTGGTTTTGTGGAAAAGCCACAAAAAATGGAAGGTAGAGGACCTCTATTATTATTTTTCTCCGAGAAAAACAGACATCGCGATTCTGACAAATTATAACTTATTGATAACCCATCTGTCTTTTGATCTATAGTTATAAATCTCTAGAGATTTAGATTGGAGATTACGGAGACACTGAATTGGACTAAAAAAATTATAATTCCAAAATACATAAATTGAAACCTTAGCACCAATCAAAGGTGAACTGATTGAATGGGGTTTGCCCCTCTACATCAGAGGGTAACTAAAACTTACCTGATGTTCATGTGAAGAGAGTGAGATATCACTAAGGAAGAGCAGCAGTGACTGAAGAACTTCTCTGTTTTCATTTGGCATTAATATCACAGCCGACTGGAGAGCTTCCAACCGGAGATCAGGAGGTACATCTGGGAAAACAAACAAATCCCATTAAAAAACAACACATAATGTTGTGAGTAGTTTTGATTTCTAACTTATTACTTGTTTCGTATATTGATTAAGATTCAAGCTGGAATCGGTGCAAATTTTTTTCAATAACAACCTCTGAGATTTACAAATTTATCATGAAACATGTTAATATGCATAAATAAGCACCCATATATACTTTACAGTACCAGACTAATATCAAATAGGCGCATTGTATACACATTTTGTAAATAAAAGAGTACATTTTTTCCTCATTAGCAGTTAAAATACTCCAAAGAAAATCAAACGACATTTAATTGAAAGTATCCTTATAACAACTTAAAGGAGAAGAAAACAAAAAACAATATCATATTAAAATTATAGACCTTATTAAGTTGTTAACAAAACTATTTTTCAATTTTTTGTGTGATTCTTTACTTTCCACTGAGCTCCACTTTAATGGAGATACTGTAAGTTTTGTATGGTGGAATTGTTATGCCATATTGGGTTAACTGAGGTCTTTTAACATAGAAGTAAATATATATGAAAATGTCCTGTCACTTAATGCCGTGTGCCGTTTATGTAACTTTATCATGTACTTTTGTACTATTTCTGTTTTGCCCGGTTTGAATTTGGAGTCATTTGGGCTGCTGTTATCTGCAAGAAATAACTAAATAAAATATGGCATAAAAAGTCCACCATACATTTTACTTAGAGTATCTTAATTTAAGTGGTATTGAGTGGTATTCAAACAAATTAATAGCAGTTTTGTGAACAACTTCATACGGTCTATAATTTAAATAGGACTTAATTTTTTTGTTTTCTTCCGCTTTAAATGTTTTGTAGAAAAGTTAAACTGGCCAACTGGACAATATAACTTGATACACTGACATTGCGGCAACTACCAGG
>JAUELC010138980.1:0-11372 GCA_031471745.1 Cryptochiton stelleri
GTGGGGGTGGGGGTGGGGGGTCTTGTGTGTGTGTGTGGGGGGGGGGGTCTCCTCTTGTAAATGACTCCTTGGGGTTAACATTTTATGTAGGGTAAGAACATTGTATAGCGATGTTGGCGTTTAAGTTGGCCATGTAATTGTATGGTGAACGTTTCATATGTGTGGTACCTGTATCAAATTTACAATTAGTCATTAAATATCCTTTCGAATCATTATACAACTAGTATATCTCTTTACACAGAGTCAAACAATTCTGGTAAAGGAATTTTTTAGAGTATTTATTGAATACTTGTTAATGTTATAGAGACACAAACAATGTGGCATGTGAAGTCCACCATACAATTAGAGGTTGTCTGTGGCTCTCAGGAGATTAAGTTCCTTTTTAAGTTCAAGTTCTTCTATTTCACATATACGAATACATATTTACATATTTACATAGTTTATACATACAGGTGAGTCAGCGAAATTTAAACCCCAAAGGGCTTGTTTTATCCCAGAAAAAGTCTAGACAGTAAATAATAAAATATAGCAATTAGACAATTCAATTGAATATATAAGTTATATGCTAAAACAGTTCTTAAACAGTTCTTAACAGAACGAACCAATTCTCAAAACTATGGACACAATGTTTTAAAAGGGTCTGACATTCGTTTAAGTCTATAGCTTCTAGATTGCCAAGTGGTATATCGTCGGCTTCGTGATGGGTATATTGGTCGTGGGATTCATTTCCAGTCGAGTCAGGCTTTATGTTTTGCTTAGAACCCTGCAGTTCGGAAATGATATATCGAGCGAACGTAGAAGCTTTGACAATTAGGGATGCACTTTTAGTGTGGTAATGGCTGTTAAATAATGAAAATTTTGTCAGATAAATGGTAATGATATAATTATGTTCTTTTAGACGACAGAAATAATACATGGGCAAAGTTTTCATGCCATAATAGGATACAATGCCGTTACACCAATTAATGATAAATCCCAGTCAAGATCAGCAAAGTATGCTTGTGGAGTTTCTGACTACTTACCTCGTCAAACAAAGGGCCATAGCCGTATATAAAGTAATATTTGTTTGAAATTGTGGTTTTAGGGCCGCCTGCCGTATATGGATTTCGCGGCCCATACAAATTAATGAGCAGGCTAGACCGTTTGGGTTAATTAATATCGTAGTTAGCACAGTCCACTCTAAAACCCAAAGTATGCTAAGCAGATGTAAAAGCCAGTACAGCGAAGTATTTCTCTTATTGGGAATTTAGGTCAAAAGACATAACAGAATGGGGATTTAATCCAATATATACGGTCAAAGCATCGACCCCAGACACACACCTTGGAAAAGAGTCTAATTCGTCAATTAAAAATACCATCAACACGCCAATCTTGTCAAGACTCTCAACACCTTCTCAGTCGAATATAACTACATACAGAAATCTCCTATATGCCACAATTCAACGCCCATAGTCTCGATAAAAAATAGAACGATTTCCATTAATGGCCATAACTCTGTAGTTTGTAGGATGACACTTTTTTGACAGCTGATTTACATACTGGGATGGGTCCACGAGTTTGGAGAAGGCAGTCAAATATGAGTGTTTTTGCTGGGGAGAGGGGGGTATTAATTTTCCTTCTGTTTCTTATCCCAAATTGTGGAAATCGTATGGATGCTGTCATATCACCCATAAACAAGACAGTCACACACTATGGACTGGACACAGTTTATTTAAGGATTGACTGCAAATTGTTTTACGTTCATCGGAGTATGAACGTAAAAACCGAGGTGCACACTGTGTGAACCCGCGTAGCGTGGAGTAAGTTGTCCGTGGAATTATAATCCTCGACCAACAAAATGGAAAGCGAAATCTTCTTTCAATATGAGTTTCAATTATCACCCCTATCGAAATAATTTGTTTCAATAAGAGACTTTTCCTTTTTTAGACAACTCATTCTTAACCCCTATTGAAATAAATGTTGGCACATCATCCACCTACAGCCCACCTGTGATCAGTTATTGAAACCCCTTCAGTCCGATTTACCAATTTAAGATCACTTGCAGATTTTTTTGAATTTATTTTAAATAACAGAGTTGGATGGGCCATTGTAACGCCTCATGCGTGTATGTTGTGTGTATGTTGGCACACATGTTTTCTATATTAGAACAAGGGCAAGAAGGCTATTCAGTCAAGTTCATATCTAATATAACTAAAATAGCGCCCTGTGTTTTTGACTGTCGCGTTTTAGATCTGACGACAACCCATACCAAACGGCGTTCAATTAGGTCAGGACGCATGTAAGATGAATGTTTATGCAAAAGGTTTAGCTTATATCTTGTTCACGTGGTCTTTATCCAGGTATACATATTTCTGAAAAGAAATGTTGCCATGGAAACCATCTGTGGAGCGGTTTAGCTTATAACTTGTTCACGTGGTCTATATACAGGTATACCTATTTCTGAAAAGAAAAGTTGCTATGGAAACCACAAATGTTATTGAAATAACCCTTTTTTTATAGAGAGTAGTTCAGTGTGAGATAAATGTGTTTGCCAAGTTTGAATGCCCTCTGTAAAGCGGATTAGCTGATATCTTGTTCTCGTGGTCTATATCAAGATATACCTATTTTTTAAAAGACATGTTTCCATGGAAACCCCATTTTAAAAAGGAATGTAGTTCAATGTGATAAAAATGTACATGTATATGTGAAAGATATGTATAGGTGAAGCGGTTAATCTTATATCTCGGACGGACGGACAGACGTACGGACGGACGCCGTGACGACTAATTATGCCGATGGGATAAAAAAAAATATTACAGCTATTAGCTATTCTTTTTAGCAAATTTGTTATATTTTAGCACAAAAACCACCGGCATTTGCGTTACCAAAAGCGTCTCGACCGCTAAAGTTGAAGTCATCTGTGCGTGGAAAATATGCATGTAAACAAATGATGTACGTTTAAAAACAGACAGAGTGGATTCATTAACCAAAGTTTTTAACTATTCCACAAACAGATACAGTGACCGAGTGCTTAGAACGCCCGGCTCGCAATTGGTAGATTTAGGATGATTATCCCGGTCTCAAAGTTGATACTTTTTTATCAAGTCCAAGCGTACTATTCAACCAGGAACATTGCCACCATTTTAAAATTATGACGTCATATCCAAAATTGTGACTGTGTCAAAATGTGCCCAATAGTCCGAAGAACAAATGTGCCAAGCTTCGTGTCGCACTGAATGGAACTGACAGAGCCTTAAACTTTTGTGAAAGAACCCAAGTCGCCTCTACACAGGGACTTCACCGGCCAGGATATAAAAGCAGAACTGGAAAATTATGGTTGCAAATCATATAGCGCAGCCAGCTAGTTAATGTGTCTCGATGAAACAATAGCACTTTTAACCAGGTTTAAATACTATTGACCATCGGACTTTACGAAAGCCTCCATGACACCAGTCCGTTAACCCATCAATCGGTTTCACGACAACATGTCACGACAACATAACAGAAATTCATTACAACTCAACGTCATCTGACTGGTCGTCGTTATGTGTTGATGAGTTTTCAGTGAACAGCCGGCAAATGGGCTGGGGCTGGGGCTGGGCTCTGTTACCTTAATGATCCACTCGGTCCCGATGCTTAAGAATGAATTTATATTATGACTTGACATAAATTTCGTTGCGACGCCATGTCATATAGCTTGCTTTTAGGCTAAATGATGTGAACAACTAGGCCCTGGTCAATAACTGCATTTATTATTTATATTTGTGTGAAAGATCAGTATATGCTTCACTGTAAAAAAGGCGATATTTCACTAGTCAGATAATACTTGGATTTTCACTACAAATTGTTTTGCGTGACTGTCACATGCAATCGTTTATATAATTACGCGATATATGAACGTATATTCTATTTCATGACACGACCACACTTATGTGACATCATTTGACATCATGTTTCGATTAAGGTTATTCTATTTGATATCGCGGACGGTTGGAGGGAGCTTCTTGTTGCCCTGGTGCTGTCAGTGCTAAGGGGCAACAAGAAGCTGTTGTGCCGTCCTGTGGTTGCCTTAATTGTATATTGTCATTGTTTGTTGCCAGTGGTGTCCAGGGTGGTTTCCTTCACTCATTGGAATGGCACGCCGTCATATGAGTGAAACAACCTTAAATACGGCGTAAAACCCCAAGCAAACAAACAAACTATTTGATGTCACGTTCGAATAACGTCATGTTGGTCTGAAATTTTCACAGGAAATTTGGAAAAAGTCATGTGATTTACGAATTTATTGACGATAAAAAGTGCAAAGTAAAGTTTAAAAAACATTGCATTGCTCTCATAAATGGGGGAAGCGATAACCCGTTCAACGCTTCGCGTCACGTGGGATATCGCTTTCACCACTCACTCAAGAATATTTGTGGTATTCACACTTCACTGCGTAATATCCTCTATATAAATGTTGTCATTGTATAGGTGATCCATAAGTTCCACGAAAAATAGCAAATGGGTCTCTAAGTTCATGTAAAACAGGACAATTAGATGATGTCGATTTTAATTAATCAACACATATGTGTCAGTGAGATGTACATTTTGAGTTTCTCTTAAGTTTATTGAGTCTTTGTAGTAAATAAACGTTTAGCGGCAAAGTGAATGACGTTTATTTTTTTATTTTTTTTTATTTTTTATAATTCTTCATGAAATAGCTATGTTTTAGTTGAAAATATTAAAATTACAGGCCTCATCAGGTATGATAACATCAAAACTGCTAAAAATGCAGCTTATCTATTCACTTTTTGGTAAATTTTGATTTCGTAGCAATTTTTGTCAAGCCCCTGCACATTATTCCACAACCCCCTATGTCTTCATCCGACAAAGTTAACCACTTGATCTAAATCTTAAGTGTTTACTTATGGTCACAATGTCCTTGAGGTAAGCTCTTTGTAAGCACTACGGTCGCCTCGGTTGTGTAAACTTGATATTTATATATCCAACTTCTTTTCTAAAGTACACGTATGAAACCAAAGCTGGGGTGTGACCGTTGAGAAATGGGCCAGCTGCGAAATATATATAACCTTAGTAAAACTGCAAGTCACTGTGTTGTTGTTGCCATTAGAATTGAAGGTCATCGGTACCGATTTTCATGAAAGATAAAATAAAAATCGTATGTTTTACTAAGTCGTTTTGAATTAACAATCTGGTGGTGCTTGACTACCACAGTCGAAATATGCCTTGTCCGAGGAGCCCATTTATTTGTTTGATTTGTGTTTAACGTCATACTAAAGGTTATTTCACTTATATGACGACGGATTATCGACGTCTTACTCTACCCTACTTAGTACAGTGGAAACCGGGAGGAAACCGCGTTAAAAAAAGTCCAAAACGCTAACAACTAAGCCAAGGTCGCAGGCCCCGATATATATTTTTATAAATGAAGCGAGAAAAAAAATCGATATATAGAAATATATAGAATCGCCTCCTCTTCATTCACATATTATTTGTTCATTTATTGTTTTATTCGCTCTCTCTCTTATTAATTTAAACTATTTTGGAAATCTTCCAAATACGTCACATACGCTCCTAAAATTAGGGTTTTTCAACAAATTCTGATTGCCTCGATTTAACAAGTTTTGAAGTTTAAAAAAATATTCCATGGGTACATGACTTGTACCGGCCAGGATAAATCCTGCCACAATTCGAATTCAACGTAAAGATGGCCAGCCATTTATCCTAATATGTATCAATAAAGCCTTTGATCTAACCACGATGAATGTTTTCAATATTGTAAGGGGCGGTGCTAACAACCGTTCACTTGGAGTAACGTCACTTCAAAGCGTTGCCCAGATTTGACAGCATATTGATATTTGATTTGGGGTTTTACGCCGCACTTATTTGGTTTATTTTTAAACATCATTGTAAATAGTGTTTTTTTATAACCTGTAACTGGATTTCGGTCCGTTGGTTATTTACTCAAATACATAATAAACTAAATGTTATAACCGGAACGAAACCGCTTATAAGGTTTCCAAGCGTATTCGGTCATTACTCTACAAGCCACATGCGTGTGATCTGTCCAATAATATTGAGATACGTGTTTCGTACAATATTCTTTATACACTTATATTTTTTTTTAAAGTTTTTCTCCCAGAGCTATTATAGACAAACACGCACAAATGACAGCCTTCGTTCCTACATGACGGCGACCGGTGAAATTCATCAGATATTTGGACTTGAAGTCGAAGAAATGTGTTTGCACACAAAGTTGTTAAACATGTTGGTCAGTCAAGTCATGTACCAGCGACGGTGACCAGCGATATATATATAGCTACTAAAGTAGCAATGCCGGGGTTCTGAGCATGTTTGATTGGCCGATGGCAGAAAATTTAAAAAAAAAGAAATTTGAAACAAGATGCGCTAGCTTGTTTTGTCATTTTTTTAACTTTAATGTTTTTGTTTTGTGTTTTACGCCTACTCAAGGGTATTTCACTTATACGACAGCGTTGTACTCCAGCATTAAACGGTAACATGTTCACAACCTAAATATGAAGTGTTTTGCTGTTTTGGAAAGTAAGTGTTCCTCCAATCTTAAGCAAAAGAGAACATGAATCTAAGCTAGAAACATACTGCCCTTAGCTAGAGATCTTTGTTTGATACGTAACTGTGACGTCGTTAATACGTCTAGACAGGGAGAATATTGTTGAAGGTAGCATAATAAACTGCTGATATTGAGGTCAATGGTATTTAAAAGTGTATGTTTGTGAAGAGTCAGTGTCACAGTAGCTGCCTAGATAGTAAGATCTTTCAGACTTCGTGTCGCTGTATATGAAGGACTGTACTCAACAGCAGAGTTGTGATAACTATTCGCCTTCACCAAGTATCCAAAATGTGAATGTTTTGGCCTCTAATTGCATAATTGGGTAGGATAAGAAAATTGTAAGGGTCTTTATCGTGTTCAGCATCCTCGATTACATATGAAACGATATTTTTTTAGAAAATTTATGAGATCTTTGAAAATGGAACATTTTGATTTGCCCCTGGAGACCTAATTTGCATGAAATAGAAAAATGTGTTGCAATAAGATTTAGCGCATTTTGTCGAAGTATATTTGTGCCACGTTTCAATTTGATAGCTTAAGCCGTTTTGGAGAAGAAGGTTTTTGAACATTTTTTTTTTAACCTTTAAAAATGGCCGCTGGGTCACTTGACTCATATACTCATGAAAAGCAGATCAACTTTTTTCCCTTGCCATATACTATCATCCATACATTTTAAAGTTGTAGTCTTTAGCGGTTTTTGAGGTATTAAGTACCAAAGAGTGATTAGAATAAAAAATTAAATAATCCTGACGATTTCAAAAGGGGTTCTGGCCATAAGGCTCATAACCCCTAAAAACAAATTTCCCCTACATAACGAGTAATATCTGTATAACCTCAGATTTTGTAATAGTGTTAACATAAATGAAAGTGTCATTTAAATCATTCAAGACCGATGTCAACCACACATAGGCTTGGCTATACTGCGGCCTTCTGTTCGGTGCGTCCTGGGCGCAGACACCGGGACAAGCTTGGCTGTATAAAGAGAATGTACCCTGACCAGACGTCTGATCAGTAATCAATCAACTACTACTAATAGCCAAATTAAGATTACCGTATTTAAAACAAAATAAACTAAACAATGAAAACTTATGTGGATTAAAGATTTATTTTGTTTCTATATAAATAGTATAGTTTATAGGACTTAAAAACTCCACGGCATCCGCACAAAAAATCAGCCGTCTTTACTTTACTGTTGGAGAACACCAACACCAAGTCACACAATTGAAATTGTGTGACTATTAATTTACGTACGCCTATATAAATAAGTGCACTTGGTTATAATATACTTAAACTACAAATCGTCAAACTTATAAAGAAAAATAAATGCAACTTTATGAAATATTGAGAGAAAATTAAATGCAAAAATTAATTTTTTGTTGATGTGAGGGGCCTTATAAGTTTTGTTTTTTTCCTCGGAAGTAGACCATATCTGTTGCGCGTTATAGTGCACATACTGGACTATATTCCATGTAAAATTCAGTAGCCTACATCAAGCGGTGACCATTGAAAACGGCACATTTTGTAACTTTGACCGTAAATTACGTCAGAACTGTAACTTTTATTAAAAAAAACAAATTAGTCAGATGCACTCTACATAAAATTCTGCGTCTAATGATATATATATATCATTAACCAAAGGTAATAATATTTCGATCACGTGACTTTTCGTTGCTAGTTTGACCAATCATATCTTCATTGTCTTTATAGTTAGGAATTTTTTTTTCGCAAACTTGATAAAGCTTAGTTAGGACTACATAATTTATAAATTACAAAGATATAACTTTAACAGTTATTTACTTTTTTATTTTTAGAGACATCTTATGTAATCCAATATGGCGGCATTATTACGTAACAGTTCGAAAAGAAGAAAAAAATTATCGTTTCAAGCTTATACCAAATGCTATTCAATAAAGTAAACATTATATCATTGACATTAACAGTTTTCGAGAAAATTGGGGGGAAGAAGAAAAAAAAAAGTGAAAAATAATAATCTTTCCGATATCAATAAGTTATCCAAGTAAACTTGGAAACCTCATAAATACATACAAAATTAAAATGGATGAATCAATAATCCAGGGATACGGGCCCCAGTGAATCCATCGAACTCAAGCCATTTCGATGACTGAAAGGGGCTAAATGATCGATTTACTGTTAATTAAATTTAAAAAAAAAACAAATATAAAAAAAATCGCATTGGTTTCAGTAGGAATCGAACCCAGAAAGTCTACGCGGAGGTAGAGCGCTCTAACCATTCGGCCGTAGACATTTTATTCGCTGTTTTATTCAAATATTATCATTCTTAAGTTTATGTTTCAGTTATATGATAAATTTGACATTTATTATAGTTTGAAATAATACTAATAGAAAAAGTTTGACTTTGAATAACCTTGTATGGCGGCCATTTTTACTAAATTTTCTATTTGAGAATAACTTAGTTTACACATTTTTTTAAACAGGTTATGAAGTTTATATATATAATTCATCAAAGCTATGATTAATTGCAGCCCTTTTAGAAATACTTCTACACTATACATTAACCATATATGTTAGACTTGATTAATAAAACTATGCGAAATAGCATGAAACAACATTTTGTATGATGAAAATTAACAATTTATCTCAATTTTTGTACATGTTTATTTTACCATTTAAGTGGCAGGCGGTTGGAGGGAGCTTCAAGAAGCTATTGTGGCGTCCTGTTATTTCCTGTGATTGTCTTGTATCTTGTCATTGTTTGTTGCCAGTGGCGTCTGGGGTTGTTTTCTTCATCCATTGGGCTGGTACGCCGTCATTAAGTGAAATAACTATAATTACGGCGTAAAACCCCAATCAAACAAACAAACAAACCATTTAAGTGAACAAAAATAAAGACGAAATGAAAAAAAAAATTCAAGCAGGAGCGGTGCGGAGTCAAACTCTCTGTAACTGGTATAGAAAGCCGACGCGATACCACTGATCCACAGAGAATGCTTACATATATGCCTCTTTATTGGAAAAGGTTTTGCGTAAAGACTTGGCTGAAACTTTAGACACGTGTAACTCGAAATTTTGTGTTGCAACCTAGTGGCCGTCTCGTATAAAATGTAGTATACATTATTAGCTACAATTCAGTATTAGTTGCATTATTGTATCTTATTTGGTCAATGACTTAAGGTCGTTTGAACTTTGGCTGTTCTCCTATTAAAATAATCCTTACTCCAATTACGGGCAAATGTCAAAATCGGTTGGTTTTTAACTCGTGATTAAAACAAAACGGTTATACGGCTATACGGTTTCTCAAAGAGCAGATTACGGCCGTTTTAATGGATTTATTATACATCCTCGTAACGTTTACATACAATAAGTTACAGCGTTTCAAACTTGCGAATATTTTGTCCGGTTTCTCCGGGTTATCCGAGAAAGTACGTTTCTGAAAAGTGCATTCTGGGTAGAACTACTGCTCCTGCATCCGTTTAAGAAGATAAAAAGGAATATGCTAGTTGATTTTGTAATGTTTTTAGCATTTAATGTGATGATGGTGTGTAAGTCATCTTTGACATGTCACTGTGACGTCATTAGTGAAACAATATAATTGAAAAGCGTAAATTTTACAGTTCCGCCTATGGTAAGTATAATGCATCAAGTGTTATTTCCTGCCTGCTACAGCAAAGGAAAAGAAGATTTTTACAATTTAAAATTAAATTCAACATGGCTGCTTAGTCATATGATCTATGACGTCATAATTTATAATTAATGTAGAACATGATGTGTTCTATCTATGTATAAAATATGACAGGAATACGTATCAAGGTGTTGAAGTTATAGAGCAGGAAAAAGCTTCGTAGAGCAGAAGAAAATTTGACAGAATAATAATGAGAAGAACAAAAATAAGAAAAAGAAAAAACAGAACAATCTTAGAAGTGATACGAGCCGTATGGCCCGTATCCCTAATAAAATGCACAAACTGTTTGATGTGTTTGTTTTAATAACATGTTTGTCACCAAATCTCCCTTTTAGTATTATAAACAAAGTAACCTCCAAAATGAACGGCCGTTAAAACTATAACACTATTTACCTAGCGATTAATCAGATAAATACATTTATCAATAAACAGTATTCACCATGCATCTCAAAAGAAGAAAAACATTTGTATTTATATGAATGACCATATCCTTAAATCTCAGGTCAAATTTATCTCCACCTATGAAATCTGTATTTTGTTATTAGTTTTCCCAGGTAATATATCTACCTCAGTTGAATGAAATAAGCCAACTGCATCTCATTTTTTAAGAAAATGTATTTTTCTTACATGGCTCTGACGTCAGAATGGGACTATATATTACATCAACTCCCACAGCTGTCGATTATGGGAGAATGACAAGGTAAAAGACCAATATATATATGGCCATCATATCACATTTTTTTGTCCATGATCGTTTCCAAAAGCTCTTCTGACAACGTCTTCTAAATTAAAAAGTATTTATTACAGAGCGTTTTGAAAAATAGTAAAGAAGGTTTCTTTTATTTTCTGAAATGTCGGTTTCCTATAATCGTTCAAATGTTTAAAGGCATTAAAATACTGGAGCTTTATATATGAGAATTAACAGACGCCTGTGTTGTCCACATGTGCATGCTGTTCTTTTGATGTTACTGTACGTTCAATACATATAGATTGTAAATGTTGATGACATCCCGCGACAGCACATGGGTGTTTTGAGGTAATCAACATTGCGGCTTCAGAGATGATTATCTGGACGTGATTCGAATAGTTTTCCACAAAACAACGGCAATGCGAAGTCGCCATTATATACGCTCCTACATCAAC
>JAUELC010139313.1:0-11368 GCA_031471745.1 Cryptochiton stelleri
CCCTTGCACTTTTGTAGCCGCATTGACGATTAGTACAATAAAATTCGAAATATTGTTAACTTTGGCAACAGTAGGTAGCCCAGATGTACAGCCAGCATTTTCTACGATACCCACTTATTTGACAATGAAACAAAATCGCTGGAATTGATCGCTTTTAGTATAAAATATAAGTGCGCTGGCTAAATTGTTAATACGGCGAAATATTTTGCTTCGTGGGAGTAGATTCGCCTTGTGGAAAACAGACTTAAACGAAAGGTGTCAGGTGATTGGACCGTAACTAACAGTCCATCCGTCCACAACCGCAAGGCGATTTGACCTAAACCGTTAGCAGTTTGCTTATTCTCCATTTAAAACTGAGTACCGTACGATATATCAACACCCTATAATAAGAACTATTTGGCAATGAAACTGAAAGCCTACAGGAACGACTTATGCAAATAGCATTGGATGTGAAAAATAGTAAAATGAAAGTGCAAATAATTAATAAGAGGCTCTTTGAGAGAAAAACTTGTCTAATTAACAGATGTTATTTTTACAGATTAAAAGTGGTCGTTCGAATCCAAGTGATTGGTTGGTAATGGTTGGTTGATTACTTGCTTGATCGAATAGTGTAATCCAACAGTCAATAGCAACATAACCTTAAAATGTGGAAAGTTTTGCTCTTTTGGAAAAATAATGTTTCTCAAGTGCTCAGAAATGACAGTATACAGCTGCTTACATGCTGACCAAGGCCAGAGGGCCGAAATCATCGATCAGTATAGCTCGAGAAGTTGCCGGTTTATTATACGCAAATAACTATTTCTGTTTTTTTTTTCCTTTCCAGGGAGGCCAGTAAACTAGGTGGTGCCCAGTCCGTCGTCAGTAATGCTGTTGACATGGCCAAATGGATGCTCTTTATCCTGTTGAATGGGCACACTACAAAGGGGAGGAAACTCGTAGATGAGGATATTATAAAGGAGAGTTATTCCTCGCCTAATGCAACCATGGATCACACAGAATCTACACTGTTCAACTCACCTGAGTTTCCACACACCTGGTATGACAACGGGCTGCACAAGGCATGGCGAGAAGGGATGTATAGAGGTAAAAAATATGTGAATTTAAAACCCGGAAGTAAAATTTTAAATTATTTAAACAAAAATAGGACATGGACAGGATATGGTACTAAGATATTTAAAGGACGAGTAACAAATGGATTGTCTCTTTTTAAATGTTAAATTACCCCCTTCCCCCATAATCGTGGCATACAGGGTCGACACCTAGATCAGTTTCTTGTTGTTGCTTAATCATCTTCATGGTACTACTCCTCTGCACCCCATGGTTTAATTATTGAATGCAAATGTATATAACAGGACATATCCCTTTTATTTTCAGGTGAGCGTGTTATATCAAGCATCGGATCTGGACGCTCTCTGGTTGTTGGCTATCAGTCACACATTACTCTCATTTTGTCTTCTGATATCGGAATCTTCACCACATCAACTGGCAAGGGACTCAAATCATTGGCCCTGACAGCTTTGCACGCCCATATTACTGACGTGATGTTAGATGTGGATACGTGGTTGAACAGCTCCACTCTCTGTTCTTTCCCAGCCCCGTGGCTCAATCCACCAAGTAATCTCAAATCATTCAGATCACCATCTTATCAACAACTTGAAGCTGATGATTATCAGTTATTTGTTGGCGTGTATTACAATTCAATATATGGCAGAATTATAGTATTTGAAAATAAAATTATCGGCAGACTTCAATTACAGTATGGTGCAATCCGCGCAAATCTTCATCCCCTTAAAGCGAGAGGGAAATTCAGAGCCAATGGTCAGAAAGACTTCTGGCTCTTTAGAATAACATGTATCTTCAAAACTAAACCTGATAAATCCACCAGTCTAACCATTCCTGATTTTGTACCCAACTATCCAAAAAATCCAATGTTATTTAAATATACTGATGTTGAAATCCCCAAAAAATATCTTAACCGTATTACCGGTACCCCAAATGAGGTCTCAAGTGTGCGAACAACCGATAGGAACAATGGTTTAGCATTATCGACAAGAAACACAACAGCGTCTAAAGGTACTTCTTCTAAAAGAAAATCCCTGCCAGGTTTTAATTCTACCGTTGCTGTATCGATAACAACTTCAGGAACTGTTTCAAAGTTAGGTACTGAAAACCAGTCCACGACCCTGTCAAAAACAACTGATGCTTTGCCACCAGCAACAATTTTTCTTGAAAGCACTGCAATGTCGTCTACCTTTGAAACAGTTTCAACAACATTGGGCCAATTTGAGATAGGAACACAGTCAACACACACTGTGGAATTCAGCGGGGAGACAAAAATGGTCTCAACAGAGATTAGTGCTAGTTCTTCATCGATACTTTACCCCAGCACACAAAATATCAAATCACCCCGGACAATTCCATCAAGGACGCCAGAAAACAGTCTTAGTACATCTGTGTCTGAATCTGTCAATACAGATCCTCAAGGTACAGATCTTCTGAAAGCTAATTCCACTAGTGCTTTCCAAAGCTCCAACATTACCTTACCCTATGTTGAAGAGGGGGGATTTTCAACAGCACAGGTTATTGTAACAACCGAGACTTCGCGTGAAATTGAGACCGATACCGTCCCAGATGAAAACACTTATGATTATGAAACTCTTGAAACTAATGACGGTGAAACGGAATTCATGACAACAGACTACCACTTTAAATTAACAACAGCAACACGTCAACGAATCAAGTCCCCAAAACCAGTTCAAGATGTGACAGCAGCAGATCGAACCTTTTCTTACTCCACGTTTACAAAAATAAACCAGAATCCAACTTCACGCAATCCGCTGGAAGCCGGCAAACAGTTTAAAGATGAAAGTGTTCCGTATACGGAAAAAACTAGGATTGTACGACCAAAACTAAACAGTGTAACTAAAACTAGCCTCGACTACGGGACCCTTCATGACCAAAGAGTAACTACATCAAATGTCTTTGAGACAACCATTCATGACCTTTTAACTACATCAAGAGCCACGATGAAAGAAATGGAAAATGGAGTTTTAAATACAGATTCTACCAATATTGGGACATTAAAATATTATCAGAATGGTAAGATTCATTTGTGCTACATCACAACAATAGTTATATTGCTGTGGTTAATCTTTGTTATGTCTTAACATTTAAAGATTACAAAATAAGCTTAAATGTGAATATTGTCGCACTATTCATCTGCAGTAAAGTCTAAGTATTCACATATTCCACACTCCATCATCGTTCATTATCACGCTGTCAACCCAAAATCAATCCATTCCTTGCATAATCTAGATCTCAATTTGTCAAATAAAGGTCACATGTTTATGCTGTACGTGACCATTTTTGGTCCTCTAGCATGATCCGAGCGCAATCATGGTGTCATTAATTAGCACTTGAGGAACGTTAATTTATACAACAGAGCAAAACACTTTACTCTAGAAGTACACTGCCGTCATATAAGTGAAATATTCCTAAGCATGGCTATAACAGAAAATCTTCACAATATGACCAGTTTTTTAACTTCCAGGTACCAGTTCCCCCAAAAAATTTAAATTCAACCCTTCATGATGCCATATTGAGTTTCTTTTAGGATAGGAATTTGGGAATCTATCGTGACACGTTTGTTTGTTTGGGGTTTTACGCCGTACGTAAGGTTATTTCACTTATAAGACGGCGTGCCAGCCCAATGGGTGAAGGAAACTACTCTCGACGCCACTGTTAACAATGACAATATACAAGGCATACCAGGTAGCCACAGCGGCTTCTTGTTGCCCCTTCCCTCAGCGAGCACCAGGGCAACACGAAGCTCCCTTCAACCGCCCGCTCGTGCCACATGTACTTTCCACAAATACAAACGAGGACTAAATATAGTTCTTTATTTTTTCTCTCGATCAAATGCTTTGTTTTCAGGTATGTGGTAAAAAAAAAGAAACAGTTATCCCACCAATCAAAGCAAACAAACAAACAAGCGAGCTCATTTTTTCAATGTCACACGGTTTCAAATTTTCTGTAGTTTTAAATTATCAGATCTTTATTTATATCAAATTATATTTGATATATAAAATAACACGAAAATTCCACAGTGAAGTTTAAAGATGGTAGACATTAGTCTCCAGAATGGTGGAAGCGATAACCACTCAATGATGCGGCTCATGGGTTACCAATTATTGTCGTCATACTTATGTTATTCAAACTTCACCATGTAACATCCAATGTCTTTTAAATAAGAGAACACAATGTATTAAACAACAGTTTATATTTATTTCAACAAATCAGACAATTTTAAAACAAGATTTAACTGAGTTGCATGAACAGAGTCACTTGATAAACACAATAATGAGGTTATAATGAAAGTAGTCAGCAATCACTCTGATGTACGTGGAAGAACACTAAACAGGGGATTCCCCTAAGCACAAGACATACAGGGAATTCCCAAATGGGGAATACCCATCATTCCATGATATTATACCCTATATATATATGCTATAACACTACACACTTTATGACATAATGCATTGGATAAATGTGAAATATATGGAGACAATTATTTCATATGAAAGTAAATTTATTTTCAATACATCTCTGGCAAGAATGTAAATGTAATTAAAACGTGAAAAAAATTATGAATTAAAAAAACGAAATTAAAATTAAGTGAAATTGAAGTTCAGGGTTATCCAGAATAGTAAAAAATAATTGATTTAAAATATTAAATTGACAACGTATTCAACCAATAAGTGAGAAAGTTATGATGTTTTTGTGTTTTCTTAACACATACCATCATACTGAATATATTATTCTTAATGAAAACAGTAGATGTTGCAAATATTTCCTTTAATGAAATCACTGTCACTCTTCTCTGACAATCTTTTTTAAATCAATGCTGTACAAATTATACGATAAAACTTTTGTAATAATCTACTTCGATTTTTAATATGTTTTGATGATATTGTACAATATTGTGTCTACAGCATGCAGAATTCCCCACGAAAGATCTTTTGGGGTAAAATATATGTCATTTTTAATTTCATATTTTTTTTTTTACAAAAACATTAATTGTTATTAGATAATTTTCCATTGAAACTGCCCCAGATAGCTGCCCAATCCAATTACTAAATATATTGAGTAGAGTACAGGTGCTCCGTGAGATGGCTGGCTAGCTGATTTCCCGGCTGTACAATCCTTTTGTTTGACCAGGAGCCAGAACTACTGAGCAAGACCTCATCAGCACTAATATTTCTCTTCTGAATACTTCTTGACACTGAAACAATAATGATACAAATTCTTGAATGAAATAGTCTACTGACCGATATCATATTTGAATAATATTTTGAATTGTTTGGTTATCCGACATTTAATAAAATGAAAAATTAAAAAAAATTATAAGGCTTTTGTGTACATCTTTTCAAAATATTTTCCACAGCTTTCTCTGTTTTGAATAGATCACATTTGAATCAAGAACGTAAGTATACTTCAGATTTCACACCATGGTTAAATCACTAAAAGCCAATACCATGGAATTGAATGTAAGGTCCAAATTAAACCTAGAAATAATAATTGTCCAGGACATAGCTTGGATAGCCTGGTACTATTCCCTCAAGCCATGTATAACAATGATCAGTAAAAAGACTTGTTTGATTGGGGTTTTACGCCATGCTTAAGGTTATTTCACTCCTATGAAAAATAAATATGACTTGTAATCCTTGCGTTATAGATGAAACCACAAAGGATTATAAGACAAAAATGATCAGCCAAACACAAGGGAGATAATATCAGGTAAAAATTATCAGCCAGACACAAGGGAGA
This sequence comes from Cryptochiton stelleri, assembly GCA_031471745.1. Taxonomy (NCBI): domain Eukaryota; kingdom Metazoa; phylum Mollusca; class Polyplacophora; order Chitonida; family Mopaliidae; genus Cryptochiton; species Cryptochiton stelleri. The sequence continues at coordinate 5,827 of JAUELC010139313.1, forward strand.
TAATCTCAGGTAAAAATTATCAGACAGACACAAAGACCATAATCTCAGATAAATTTATCAGATAGACACAAGGGAGATAATATCAGGTAAAAACATTTTACCAGACACAAGGGAGAGAATCTCTGGTAAAGTTATAAGCCAAACACAAGGGAGATAATCTCAGGTAAAGTTATCAGACAGATACAAGGGAGATAATCTCCGGTAGCGTTATCAGCCATACCCATTCACATGCAGCATGCACAGACATAATAGGAGAAGACAAGAATTTATTGTTTGATTTCTTCACAACAACAAAATCACTAGTCTTCCACATCATGACTGCTAAATTCCAGGTTAGGGTAAGTAGGCCTTTAAACCAAGCATTATAGTTAATTTCTTTTCAAATCAAAAGTAATGACTAATATTTATGTAAAACCATGCCTGGCATTATAATATATACTAGGAAACTAGGAAATCACTTCAACAAACAATACACGACAATCCAAACTGCACAAATGAAAGCCTACTATTTAATATCAGGACAGAATACTAGCCTATCACCTTAAAACTTCACAGTAACAAAAAAATCTAGAACTACATAATATTGCACTCTAACCATTCCCTTATATAAAACAATACCTTGCAAAACTACCTATCAAACAATTTGGGAACAAAATCAACTTTCATTAATATTTGATAAATCAGTTCAAATGTTGCTTAGATGGAAAAGCGCTAGATTTTGTCAATACTAGTTGCATGCGGTAAGTGCTCATTCACTAGTAACCATGCAATGTTAAATATATATATATATACCATTGCCATTAATAGTAAGTCTTATAAGCATGCATAATAACCAACATGTAACAAAACGACTGTGAAAACCAAGCAAGCTACTGATAAAACATATGTATGAGCTATTGAATTACATTTGAACGTCCCTTTAGAAAGCCTTGTTTTCAGACTGCCGTACACTGGAAACAGAAAATTAAAAATAGGCCCATCAGTTACTGTGTTACTCACTGATCACCTCTTAGACTACAGTATCAGCTTGTCTGTCAAATTAATCTATAACACAAGTTACACCATGATGCCAAACAAGCCACTAAAACCCAACACCCTTTAAAGAATTTCTAGCGAATTTACAAAATAACTCTTCAGTAAGTGTTGCAAACGTTTTTCACTTGAACATGACCAAGAGAAGCCACTAATAATCTATGCTGTGTGACACTTGAACATGACCAAGAGAAGCCAGTAATATGGTCTATACGGTGTGAAGAGTTACCTCATTTGAAGCAGATATTGAGCATTTTGAATCTGTTCCTGCGTTCCGCTGATGGTGATGATTCGGTCGTCAGAACCAGGTAGAGGCTCATCTATGACAATACTGGCTCTCGACTGTCTACGGATCTCTGTAATACGGGAACCTTTCTTTCCAATAATGGCACCAGCACACTATCAATCAAGTAGAAATGCATTCCACTAAACACTGACATTTTTACTCTTACACAAATACTGAAATATCATATACTGTCACTCAATCAATACAAATATACTTTACTAAACAGTTATCGTTTCTTGACAATGGTTTTAAGATAAAGCAAAATACTGAATAACCATGAATCCATGTGTATCCTTTATTGGAGTTGTAGCTTTAGTCTACTTTGTACAACTCATCAGTGGGAATAATTCAATACTTAACACGGACAGTTTACTTAAACACGATTACCCATATATCTAGGATGAGAGTAAGAAACACCATTATCATGCTTGGTCTAGAAAGTGTCAGTTTCACTGTACCTTCGGATAATAGTGTTTTAATAAGCAGATACTGCTTCAAACAATTTGGCAGGCCAAGACACAAAAGGCTTTAAAATTACAAATATATTTGTTCAATGTCTTTAAATACTAATTGATAAATTTGGTACATTAATCCTGTACTTACATCTTTGGGAATGGTGACCTGTGTCGAATTGGGTTGTTCTCCACCACCAAACATCATGCCTTGTTGTCCCATACCTCCCTGGACAGGAAACAAAAAATAACATATTATTATGTATTTTTTGTGAACATTTATAAGGATTGATCTTTATTTTATGTTTGTAATAATAATATAGCTTTATTTCAGACATACAGCCATAAAGAAACCTAACAGTAGTAACTATGATGATGATAGGAGAGGAGTATAATTGTTCTAAAATCTGACATAATAAAATTCCTTCTAAATGACTCTTTCAGAAATGTAACCATAATTAGTGATAAGTAGTATATTCGAAAAGTTTATAGACAAATCTTGTATATATGTGTTTACAAATGAAGTATATATGATATGCTTGGCCTTTAGCTGTTCTAGTTAAATAAACAAAAACTTCGAAATTAGAAAATTTAGAATCATAGAAAACGTAGTAAAGATAAAGAAAAATTAGAATCATGAATTGCTTGTCATTATTAGGAATCATGATTTTTTCCACTATCCTAAACTTTGCTTAAGATTAGAGTATCACTGACCATGCTGTCCTTTGTGAAATTCAAGTCATTTCCACGATTAAAACCTCCGCCACCTCCGCCCATATCATTACCAAAATCTGAAAATGATTAAAATTACAACTATTCCTTTAGGTTTATTCATATTATACAAATTTCAATTTTGTTTCTGTTTTTATTTATAAGCAAACGCTCAGATATCTTTGTTATGTTTGCACTTAGTTACCTATATAATAATATAACAGTTATATATATATATAATGTAAGGATCTGCTTTGACAATATTTTCATTGTAAGTTGTGTATTTAAGGTTAAATATAAATATCTTACTGTTACCATTTCCAAATCCTCTATTTCCCATTCCACCACCACCACCACGAACCATTCCAGGATTCATCCCCCCTCTGCCAAACATTAAATACATCATCATATAGCAAATATAACATTACACATATAACCCTGTAAATCTATAACAAACACAAATATAACATTACACATATAACCCTGTAAATCTATAACAAACACAGATATAACAGGAAACATGGCATTAAATTGATGCACTTTCAGCAATAAGTATTTCTCCATATTTATGAAACGTATAGATATTTTACAAAGATAATATATACCTAATGAAATTCATTCTGTTGAAAAAAAATGTCTTTCAAAACATAACTTCATTTATATTTCAAGGCCTGGTCAAACAAAACAAGTAGTTGTATAAGTAAGTTGTTTGTTTGTTTGGGGTTTAACTTAAGGTTATTTCACTTATACGACGGCGTGCCAGCCCAATGGATGAAGGAAACTACCCCCGACGCCACTGGCAACAAACAAGGACAAGATACAAGACAATCACAGGACATAACAGGAGGCCACAATAGCTTCTTGCTGCCCCTACGCTCTGAGAGCACCAGGGCAACACAAAGCTCCCTCCAACCACCCGCAAGTAAATTGTCACATAAAAGTATAATAACAAATTATAGCTTCAGAACTGCTTGAATACAGACTATTGCAAAAAAAGGTGAAATAATTTAGAAAAAGACCAAGTTACCACACACCTCATTCCCCCAGAGCGTCCGCCCATGCCTCCTCCACTCATTCCCCCGTCATCTCTCATATTACGATTGCCCCGTGATCCGAGTAGAGAGGGAGGTCCACCTGATCGTCCCATGTTTCCCCTGTTATGACCACCTCCTCTATAACTGTAATCATCCATATCTCCCATCCCCATACCACCGCTCCCACCACCAAATCCAGACCTGGAAAAGATTAACCAGTAATCAGTCAGAAATTTGTATAAATGCAGAGAGAAAAAATTGCTTGCCTCCACTGTGATTCAAACCTGGGTTGTCTGGGTTACAGGCCTGGCACTATACCAACTGAGCTACAGAAGCTCACGATAGAATAACCCAAATTCTAACCCAGTGGAGACTGCATATAGATCTGTGCCTCTGGTATCTTGGGTCAAGATACACTAGTGATATGTTGGCCCCAGAAATTGAACTGTTTCCAGTCCCCACACCATATATAAGCTAACTGCCTCGATGAATTGCTGAAATTCACATCATAATGAAGTCATAAAAAGAATAGACGGATTTGTTTTTGGTTTTTTAAATTCTCTTTCTACATTTGAAGATGAATCCATTTATCCTAAATAATGGAATGGAAAATACCCCAGGCTTTATCTGGAGAGCAAACCGTTAAGTATGAAATATGCCTTTTTGAGTGTAATGAAATTTAAACTCTTCATGTAATGAAAGGCATTTGTCACAGCAGAGATGAAAAGGGTTTGAAATTTTCTGAAAACGTAACACCATTCGAAATCGGTTTTGTTTATTTAGCCCATTTTTTGTTGTTGACTAGATTCTTGAAGAACACCATCTTATCTTTTCTAAAAACATGGTAACTGACCTATTTGAGTGGCCACCTCGGGGTCGTGCCATTCCTCGGGGCATCATGCCTTCAGATTGTTTGAAGCCACCATACTCATGAGAAAAGTACTCATCATAGTTATGAGGGTCATACGGGTGAATTACACCCTTTGGTGGAGCCTACAAAAGCGAGAAATAAAACTTGTTCAAATATCTTCAGTTCAAGTTAAATTAAGTATCTGATTCAATTCCAGTTATTTCTAAACAAGGAATATACTAATGGTTTACAATTTGTGATTTTATTAAAGGATGCTGTTTGAGATGTATCTGCAGTAATAAAATCTGAGGTTACAACGATACGATTAATATGCCATGTCTCAATATTTAAATGGCAATTCAAGAAAATCCAGTTATTTCATCCAGGGTAAAAACTCACGAAGTAAGGATAACAAAGAGGAGGATCTTTTGTTGAGCCATTGTGTGATGTATGCAAGTATAAACCAACTTGAAGAATCATTACTAAAGTTCTATACACCTTAAGAAAAAATATAAAGAACAATCTCAGTCCTTTTTCAAAATTCATATTCTAAGTATACTTACACCTTCTAGCAGTTCGTAGATGATTTTGATACAGTTAACAACTGTCTCTGGTTTTCCGGAGAGCTGGACGATTCTGTCGCTTGATTGAGGACATGTCTTGGAATAGACCTTAATAACAGCACCAGTTTTCTACAACACAAACAATAGTACACATACTATGAAAAAGCAAATCTTACTTGGGAATACATGTTCTTTTAAATAAATATTTAGCTATTAGAATAGTTGGCAAAAGAGCCTGTACATTTTTACATATCAATTTTATGTAAAATTCTGAAAAAACATGCCAAACGACAATGATTGACTGAATCATTTAAGCTTTAAATTTTTTTTAATTTTTTCTGACACTAATGTCATTCTTCAGCCTAAGCTCACACCAGTCCAGTTTTAGTGACCTCAGCTGAGTTGTGGTATAGACAGATTATCTCCCTTGGCTCCCCACTTTGAAAACTGAATAACTGACAGTGATACTATTTCAGGGCCTGAGATGCAAGGGGTTAATTTGCATACACAAGTTCCCCATGACAAAGCTCATACGAAGGCACAAAAATACCTAGAGGGCTACATTAATATTTGGGTAGACAGGGAGGATCTTGACAGTTCAGTCAGTGTCAGTG